>PVIJ01003646.1:0-11945 GCA_004024925.1 Scalopus aquaticus
TTTACCCAAAGGACACAAAAACACTAATCCGAAAGGATACATGCACCCGTATGTTCATTGCGGCACTGTTCACAATAGCAAAGGTATGGAAGCAACCCAGATGTCCAAAAATAGATGATTGGATCAAGAAGATGTGGTACATATACACAATGGAATACTATTCAGCATGGAAAGAAGATAAACACATACAATTTGCAGCGACATGGATGGAATTAGAGGGGATCATACTCAGTGAAATAAGCCAGAAAGAAAAAGAAAAATATCGAATGGTTTCACTTATAACAGGACTATAAGCAAACCAAATAGGAGAGAGACAATCAGCGGGGGCGGGGGGGGCACAGGGGAGGGGAGGATAAGGGCACAAAATGGAATAGAAAAGATCACAAGAGTCCATGAAGATGGATCCCGGGTGAATTGGTGGTGGGCTACTCAAGGGGAATACAAAATGTAAAAGATATAAATAACAATAAAAATATACTATATAGATATAGATATAGATATATAGATATATGAAAGAAAGAAATAGCATGTGGGCAATACTACCTAAAACTGGAAGTCCTAAAAAAGAAAATGAAACATGTTGCTAGATATGAGGCTGAAGCTTACTAGGATTTTTATGAAGGTTACTTTATTTTATGAAGGTAAAATAAAAATGGGGCTCAAAATGTCATGGCACCCTCCTTCGTTGAATGGGAACTACAGTTCAAGTGGACCAATCTTGGTCTAAGAGTAGGACTTGGACTCGAAAACTTGAACTATGGACGTTGGTGTGCAATAACTGTGAGAATACCAAATCAGTGTCTTTCAATTTTTTCCTATAGGATGCCTAATATGAGAAAGATCATTACTTGGTATTCCAAATGAATGTTAGAATGATGTTATAGAAAAATACCAAGGAAGAGAGTGGATAAGAAAACACCAGTCATAATGATAGTAAAAAACTAGACATAAGTAGGCAAATCAGAATAAAATGTTGGCACTAACGATCTCGATGAAGAAAGAGGAGAAAAATATGGAGTAGGGTCAAATGATAACAAAAACAAGGATTCCAAATTATACCAATTAGATTTGGTGCGGGGGGATGAAAAATTATGAGCTACTGAAAGATTTCGTGTAGAAGATTTACTGTTTAAAAGGGGGAAATACAATAATGAAAAAAGGGAATAAGAAAAAGCTACCTGGTATATATGATATCCATTAGCTTCTCAAAAGACCATGAAATGGAAAAAAAATCTTCAGGACATGTATAGCATATTTACATCCTGTATAGCTTTATGCATTAGAGTATCTACTTCTTTCTCTCATTTGGTATTAAAAAAACAAACCAGAGAACCTTGAAAAAAAATCTTGTAGAGTTATAAACAGGAAAAGATGCAAAGAAGTCAGAAATTGCCCATGTAGGGATTAAGTTATGAAACTGACTAAAAAGACACTGGAAATATTTCCAAGACACATTTTTGTAGGGATTCAAATGTCAGGGTTGTATGATGTAAGCTTGGGAAATAGCACACTGATTTTTTTCCCCAAGATTTATTTGGGGGGAAAGAATCAAAAATGGAAGCTGCCATATGTAATAACATGGTTTCAAAAAATAAGCCATGTTTCTTGTCTACATATCATGTTGCAAAAATCTTAAAAACACCACAGTATTTTATGTTCAAAGTGTACTTAGTCCAGTGTTAGAATTCACCAAATAACTGAATGAGCTGATATGAAATCAGCAAAACAAAATACTTAGGTTAAGGATGAACTGAAAACTTGGAGAACTGAAATAATTCACACAGACATGTTCCTGGTCCTCTACTCCCTTAAATCTAGAAGGAAAATAAGTGCCTCTGTGAGAGGAATAGAAGCTCACAAGATGAGATGAATACACAGCTGGCTGGCAGAGTTCACCTCTAGTTGCCTTCTTCACTTCACCCTTATGACCTGATCACCTCCCCAAGGCCCTGCTCCAAAATGTCATCATTAAGGATTAGGTTTCAACAGAGAATACAAACACCAACACAGGCATGAACCCAAACACCCAGAGCATCTGCCTGGCCACTAAAATTCATGTTCCTTTTGCATGCACAATACGTTCATTCCAGCTGCACGGCCCCGAAAGTTCTAAGTGGTTCCAGCATCAATGTTAAAGTCTAAGTCCAAAGTCATCCTCTATAACAGATATGGATACAATAAAATATGATTCATCCTGAGGCAAACTGCTCCTCAGGTAGGCAACCTGTCAAATTGAACAAGCTCTATGCTTCAAAAACCCAATGGGAAGGCAGGCATCAGATAGACATTAAGAGGATTAATTAGAAAAGAGTGACAGTCCCTGGCAAGTCCAAAATCCAACAAGACAAATTCCATTAAGCCTTAAGACTCAAGAATAATTTTTGAATCAAGGCTTTGCCCCAGGTTCACCAGGGCAGGGGTCCTGGTGCTATAGCTTTGCTCTGCAGGAACTGGCAGCCCTCGGGAAGCCCCAACCTCAGCTCGATGCTTGGGTCCTCCCCAAAACTCGGGTTCCATGCCCAGGATTGTCCTGGGTGGGATCCAGCATATGAGGTTGCTGACTTGCGTCCTTTGAAATCGAAGAGGAGACAGCCACGTCCCCACAGCTTGTGTATACTGAGCCTATAGAAACAGCAACCCAGACACCGCAGTCTCCTGCACTCTCCAGAGCGGCCACCTGGCCTGCCAAAGCCTTGTTACCTGGAGCAGCTGAGGAGTGTGACCCTGGAGTACAGGGAGAGGTGCCAGTCTTGTGAGGCGGAGTTGGACAGCCCATGCCAAAGTCCTGCAAACACCCAAGGCCCCTTCTTCACCTTCCTCCATAGTCTCGAACAAAGCTCCTGGCCGCCGCTGAGGTGTTGAGCAATCTCCTTATCAAACAGTTATTTGGCCACAACCTTTGCATTCTCTCCCAGCAGAGTTGCTCATTCTTTACAGTATCAATAAGCTGAGAATTTCCAAGTCTTTAAATGATGCTTCTCTTTTGATAAAAATCGCATCTTTACATCATTTCTCTCTTTTGTCTTTTACACACAGGGGGGACACAGGTCAGAGCCTTCAAAACTGCCTAGAAGTAGCTACAGCTAAGTACCCAGCTTATCTCTCACAAGTTCTACTTTCTGCAAAACATTAGGATGGAAACACAATTCAGCCAGGATTTTGTTTGTTTGTTTTGCCACATTATTACAAAGATGAACTTTCTTCCAGTCTCCTATACCATATTCCTCATTTCTGATATACCCCATTGTTTCTACCACCCTTCTGCCCAGGATTACTTCAGTTTTCTGAGAAGACAAGGACTTTTTCTTCATCTCCTCTCTTTTAGCTCTGATATTTCACCAGAATCACTCTCTTTATTTCTAATCTTTCACCAGAACCAGTTCAGTTCAAAGAAACATAAACTTTTTCTAGTATGCACCTCAAAATTCTTTCAAATCTTTAGTCATTACAGAGCTCCCTTATTACTTGGGAGCAGAGTATTTTTAGAGAGACTTTCCTAAGCTGAAATGTTGTAAAGAGAAGCAGTGAATATCATTAAGCTATATGAAAACAAATTTTAATATTTCTAGAACCTACCAAATCACACATAAAGCCTAATGGTATAGTAAAAGCAGGAGTAATGGTATAGTAAAAGCATGACAAATACACAGTGTGTGTAGGGGTTTTCTCTGTGGAGAGCAGAGGCACCAGCTGTCCAGGGTGTCAGTGGCCTATAAGATGCTACTAGAACAAACACTGCTCTATTCTCACTTTCTGCCTCTTAAGGTAAAAGCGAAAATCCTTTTTGAATTTCTTTCGGTCAGCAAACACAGGTTTTTGTAAAAGCAAGATTTTGTAAAAGCAAAATGACATCCAGGGAATTTTTGAAAATCATAGGAGACCTGTACCTAGCTCCTAAACCACTTCCACATTTTTAGGTATTTGTGCTATAGCAGCACCCACATTTTGTCTCAGAATTCAGGTACCACTTCTTAGTACCGCTTTTTATCTCAGAATTTGGGGGAAACACAAACATTCAGAATATTCACAGCATGTTCATATTCATTACATCATATACATAAACTCTGGTCCTCTCTGGGTAAAATGTCCCCATTGTAAACCTAAAAAAAGAACCTGCTTACTTTCTCTGTACTGAGAATAACCTGCAATCTAATTTCAGGTCCATACACTAACCTGGCCTGAATCAGCCTAGTTTTGGCATCACCTCGAGTGACCTATAACTACAAAGTAGCTTCAGGATGGAGTAGTAAGTCCTTCGAGTTTGGGTAATAGTGGCAGATTTATTGCATTATTGATCCAAATCATCATCTTTTGCAAACTCTACCCTAAAGAGGTGAATTCTATTTCCTTATTACTTAAATCATGGCTACCTTTGTGATTTATTCTGGACAGTAAAATGTAGTGGAAGTGAGTAGTGTGTTAATTAACTGTGAAACTTGACCTCAAGAGACCATGTACATTTAGTTGCTCTCATTCTCAATCCCCTGCTCTGCCCAGGCGAGACAGCCAGGGCGAAACCGGCACCCAGTCCAGAAGTCGCCACACCAGCGGATAGACAGATTTGTGAATAAACCCGGTGAAAACAAGAACTTCCCAGCCTGGTCCAGACTCAATCATTGACCTCCAGGCTTGGAAGCTAAATAAATACCTATTACTTTCATGCTGTGGTCATAAAAATCTGATATAGGGTTTCAACTAGGCCCTATTTAAATCATACACAGTTCAATGGCCTCATTGCCGATCATCCTACCCCAATCAAGATGCATCCTTGTAGTGCTGGTTACACTATCTGCCAAGTAGCTGTGTTCTTTAGCTGGTCCTTCTGATCCATTTGAGAATTTGATGCTAAATATTGAAGCAAACATTTTGCCATGAGACTCTCAGAGCTCAGCAATTTGGCAGGCATCTAACAAACAATAAGCTTGGAATGCTGAGGAATTCTTAGGAACTTATCAACTTGACCAAACATGGGCAAAACCAAATTCATAACAAGCAGAAACTAACAAAATAAGACCATGTGTAGTTTTTAAAATAGTAACATAAATCATTCCAGACTTTGACTAAGAACTGTATTTTTGAATTGATAATAATTGAAATTCTTTCAACATCTTGGTGCCCATCTTATGTTTCCAGATTGCATTGATATTTGGAAAATGAATGTTCCAAATATCTATAGTCAAAAAGTTTCAAAATTCACACATGATTCCCTGCCTGCATAACTATTCTATCCAAGGAAAGAACATTTGAAACACAATGCCTAGCTTTCCCAATGAAAATAAAGGTAAATCTTTAAATAGAGTGCAGAAATATATTCAGAATGCATAGCAGAGTCTTCAAAAGAATATAATCTGAAAGTGACTTTTAGACCAGGAAACTGAAAAGAGTATTGGCTGCCCTCTGATACAAAGATTACTAATGAAAAGAAAATATGACGGAAAAATTTAAAAATTCTCTTCATCTTTCTGGCAATTCTTCAAGATCTCCTTTTTAGGGAGTAGCTATCTGATTAGTTTAATGCTGAAATCACTCAACTGATTATCCCATTAAATATTTGCTACAATAGGAAGAGATATCCAACAAGGATAAGGTAACTTGAGGAAAACAGAGAGTGATTGGCTAGCTGTGGACAAAATTAAGGTAGTACAGTTGGGACCAGAAGAACAACCTTTTGCAATTCATTCCCCCACAATAGCATACCTTCTCACATCTTTTCCCACATGGAATTAGTAGAAAATTGGCTGCCACTACTGTGCCATACCCTACCCCTTAAATCCTGCTCCTTTGTACCATCTAAGCTGATTCTTTGGGGAAATTTCTAAGTGTAAGTGACAGCTATATCTGAATTGATTACTTTCTTTGAATGACTGTGTGTTTTCATTTTAAACTAAAGGATTTTGGCAATTCAGATATCCATGAATAATTATAGTAGATAAAACCCACACACTTGCTGATTTACCAATTCAGACATCATGTCTAACTCTATAAAAAAAAAAAACTGGCTTTGGGGAGTAACATTAGCATGACAGACGTTGTGAGTTTAGTTAGAATAGAGGTTCCTTAGAAAATGAATCTTGAAGAGTGATGTACACTTGTACAGAAGCTGTGAGAAGTTTTCGTTCTTTATTAGCATGTCTGTTTCTTTCTCTTCCTGTCAACCTCTTCTTCCAAATTTGATCTATAATCCTTCATTCCTTTACCTTAATCTGGGTATTCAAGATCTTTCATCTTTGAGCTCCACCAAAATCCCAAATTTATGTACTCATTACTAACTACTTCCTTTCACGATACCTCTCTTTCAACCAACAAAATTCCCCAGAGTCGCTCCAGAACTTTCTTATTGCACATGCCCAAAATGCTTTGTAATTAGGAATCCTCCTCTCTACAGATCTAAATCTTTCTAAACAACTCAGATCTCCCCTCTTTCTTTGAATTTATGATGATAGAAATAAGTACTAGTACTTTTTGTGCCTGCCTGCCCCATTTTGCTTTACCAGTAAACACCGATGTTTTAAAATTGAAGATTCAAAGCTATGAATATTGTTAATCTAAAAGTTAAAACTTAGCCCATAACTACCTGCTTATTTATCCATTCTAGCTCAGGAAAGCTCATTCAGAACCACACAGATTTCCTATGAAAAGTGAGACGTTCCAGAACAGGAACGTGCTAGTCCTTTCTCCAAATTCCTATGGTAACTATCCTACAAAAAATCAATTTAACTTATATATGAACTGCCTGTGATATCTTCTCTACTTTGTCTCAAACTATTTAAATGTTATTTAGCTACAACTATTTAAATCTCACTCTATTACCTCAATAATTTTTTGACATCAGAAACTGCTAATATTTCCATGTTAGTGCTATATGGAAACATTGACCTAATAGACAAATCATAAAATATGAGCTGATTGTGATTGTTTCTACAACACAACTAAAAATATCTTCTCCGTATAACTAAAGTAGTGCTTATGCATGGTGTCAGTAAGAAGAAATGTCATTCTTCCCTTCTCATCTAAGTAATAAATACAATAAAAAAGGTAATAGGAAGGCTGTATAGAAACATAAAAATCGTAAGTCATCATGTTCTTATTCACATTAAAATTAACATTTTTCCTAAATATATTTCTAAATCTAAGTCCCTAGTGTAAATCTCCTTCCACTGAAATAATTCTTCAATACTGCTAACAAATATTAATAACAAATATTTTTTAAACTCCTATGCAATAATTAAGTCTGCAATTTAATCTCATGGGTTCTTGTTATTAAGTGAAAATGCAGTACAAAAACATGTTTCAACATGTGTTTCCAACAACCAAGAAATGCGGTGTTTTTCCTCCAACTTAAAATGGCAGAAACACTTTTTTGCAAGGAAATCTTCAAGGCCATCTCTATGTAATAAAAGAGATTCACTTTGAAATTATGCATGACTTTGAAAAATCATAACTATTGACTGAGAAAATTAAAGAAAAAGACTAACATCAGAAGTGAACATTGTGTTCAGTGACAATATCATTTAAAATTAAAAACAACTTGGGTAGGGCCTCCCTGGTGGAGCAATGGGTTAAGCAAGCACTATGAAGCTATCCAGAGCCACTGCAGCATGAGTTTGAAACCCAGCCAGGGAGATTCCCACATGACGCAGCAGACCTCTCCTGTCTCGCCCGCTGCACCGCTCAGCAGTTTATTTCAGTCAATCCGCCTGTTCTAATCCCCAACTCTGGTGAATCCTCTCACCACCCCATACTTCTGGCATACACCCCAGCTTGTATGCATAAATAAATCTTTAAAAAAAAAAAACTTGGGTATAATGAAAGAAAACAGTCAAATTATTTCAAACATTTTTCCTCCGTGTAATATAAGTTAGAATGTATTATCTCTAAATTTAGATCATTTTTTTCTAATTGCTCTTGCACCACGATTAACAGTATTTTCCACACCTCGATATTTTCTGAATCACTTAGAGAAAACAAAAACTGCACTTAGCAGGGAAAAAATTATTGCAATTATGAAATCCTCACTAAATCAAAACTAAAGTTTGAATTCTGGCTTACCTCACTATTACCCAAATCTTTTTTCTAGGAGTTTATCCTAGAATACTTCTTAAAACAGTCAATCATCAGATTCAAAAAAAGTGAACGTGACAAATTTACTGTACTTCCAGACACATAATAAATTACTAGATAAATCAGACTTTCTTTGCTCCTGTAATAAGATACCAAAAATTATCCAAAATATTTTGGATATTCCTCTTTATATCTTGCATTCAATAAAGTTCTTAATAGAGCTTCTCTTCAAATGTATCTTTCTACTTTTTTGGTGATATGTGTGTATGTCTTTAGAGATCAAAGTAAATCTTGCTTTAGGGTTCTGTTAAAAGTGGGAAGAGACTTGAGAGTGGGTAAGATTTAACTGACCTGCTTCCAAGGAATGAAGGATGGCAAGAAAAAAATAATAACTGTTTAAATGGAGAAACTTGGCAGACACCACCATAATTGATCAAATTAAAATCACTCATGGTAGAGCAAATGTATATATGTAACCTTTGATATGTGATAAGAAGGGCACCCCATCTCTATAGTATTCTTCTAAAGAATAAAACAAAACCATAATTGAATCATAAGAAATTTATCTGACTAAATCAAATAGAGGTACATTATACAAAATATTAACCAATATACCTCAAAACTGGCAAGGTCTTGAAAAACAAGGAAATGCTGAGATGCTTTGGCTGATCAGTCTAAGAACATAGGATGACTAAATGTAATTGGGTTTACTAGATGGGATCCTAGGGTGGAAAAATGACTGTGATGTAAAAACTAGTGAAGTGTGAGTAAAGTTTGAAGTTCAGTTATGGGAATATGCCAACATTTTTAACTTAGTTTTGACAAGTGCATCATAATAATTTAAGATATGCTAACATTAGGGAAAACAAAAAAGAAGATACAGAAACTCTACATTTTCTTTGCAATTTTTCCTGTGAACCTAAAATTATGTCAAAATAAAAAGTTGGCTAGAGGGACTGGCATGGCAGAAGGTATAAACAAACACAAACACACACACACACACACACACACTGTCCAAAAAAGAAATCAATCATGTGGTATGTAATCGAAAATACAGGTAACTCTAAAGACCTTTTGATATTCAATTAAACAAAAAATATGATTATTTTACATATACTTTTTATCTTTAATAATTAAAATTCTCCCGGTAATTCTAAAAATTAAAAATTTCTTATAATTCTGTTATGGGTTGAATAGGACTCCTAGAAAAATGTGTATGGAGACCCTAAACTTCTCTGTCTCACAACGTGATCTTATTTGGAAACAGAACCTCTGTAGATGTAATTATTTAAGATGAGGTCATCACAAAGTAAGATGGGCCCTTAGTTCAGTGTGACTGGTTTGAAGATAAGAGAAGAATATCACACGAGAATGGAGGCAGCGGTTGGAGTTTTGCTGTT
The DNA here is from genome assembly GCA_004024925.1 of Scalopus aquaticus. NCBI lineage: Eukaryota > Metazoa > Chordata > Mammalia > Eulipotyphla > Talpidae > Scalopus > Scalopus aquaticus. The sequence continues at coordinate 9,462 of PVIJ01003646.1, forward strand.
GCTGTAGCCAAGGAACACAGGAATTCCCACCGAAGGGGCCAGGGCCCGGCTGCTGCCTTGAGTTCAGACTTCTAGCCTCTAGAACTGTGCAAGAATAAATTAATATTGTTTTTGTACCCAATTTTTGATATTTAGTTATGCCATCCCAGAAACTAATACACCATCTTCTAGAGCTCTTTCCCCAGTGTTTCAGTGATTGTTGTCACTTCTGTAGGAAGCTCCAGCATGTGACTAGTCAGTCCATTTCTCTAGCTTCCTATTATTCAGAGCTTTTGAGATCCTGAAACTTCTCAAATTTGGGGTAGGTGGTGCACAGTAAGATACTCTGTACCTTTGTCACCTGCTGGGGCTTCCTAGCACAGCCCTTGATCGTCTCCCAGGAGTGACCCCTTCATGTGCAGCTGATGCTCAAACTTCACACTGAATGTCTTTGAATTGAGGACCACCTGGTCTGGTCAAAACATTGTTTAAAGTATTACTTTCAACTTGTGACTTAGGAATTTCTAACTGTGTGCCTGGAATGGTTACATCCCCACTGCAGCACCAACTCCAAACTCTAGCTCACATAGGCTGCTGTGATTCCCAGAAAACTTCAATGGAAATGTATGTTGATCATTCCTAAGAACACATAGAAGAGGTCAACTTCTATGTAGTAGGTACCCAACACACACATTTTAATAAATGAATGGACAATGAACGAATGAAGAGCTTGTAGGAAAATGCAAGCTGTTTTTTTTTTTTTACAATTCTTTTCCTCAGTTTGATCCATGTAAATACAAGAAATCTGAATTAGAATGCATTACAAAAATAAAGAAATGGAAGACACCAGCTCATGCCATATTTTGATCAGAGTTCTTTGTTGCAAATACTAGAACCCACTTTAATGTAAGCAGAAACATAAAGATTTAGTAAAGAACATTAAGTAACTGATAAAAATGTTAGTAGAAATAGAAAAATGATATCGAGGTTAAACATCCAGGAAATTGTCCAAAACCACACCATGAAACTAGACAAGATAATAGTGTTTGCTAGCCCAATCAAAGACTAAATATCAAGATCGGATTGTATGGCAACCATATCTGCACCAGCACCATCATAAGATCTAACTTGAAACCACTGTCACACCCAAAGACAAGTACTTTTGCCAACACTCGCAACAACAGAAAACATCAATGTGTTTTGCTTCATAGATTCACTCCTGAAGTGGAGTTTTATATTAATGTGACAGATTATCAGAGAAAAGATATGTGAGTCTTAACATAAAGAGAGCTGAAATTGAGAATGAATTTGAGTTTTGATACCTGTGTTGAATGCAGTAAAAATTATAATGCAGAATTTAAACAAATATAGTTGAAAGGTGATTTGCATTTAAGAGTACAACTTCAAAAGTAATTTATCTTCTAGACTACTTTCTATCATAACACCAGATCTGCCATGCAACAACAATTGCAATGCATATTCCCAGCTAAAACAATAAAACCTTCTTTTAAACATCAAGAATACTATCCCCAAGTAATGTTGGCATTCACTGAATTTATCTCTGAGTGTAGAATCTTTCGGTGTGTCCATTTTTTCCTCCTAGTCTTCTTGGATTAATATCTTTATATTCTTACTTATGAGATAAATTGCAATTTAACCACCGACATGACAGTTTCTAAAACAGAAGGAAACAGTAGAAGGAAACATATGTCTACACTTGGTTACCAGGCCACAGCTGATATTTATGATGTAATTCCTACACTATCCTTTGCCATCAGTGAGTGTCTTCGCTGTTCAAAGTTCTTCATCTGAAGGGAGTAACCCATCTTCTCATCTTACATGGGAAGTTTCAGGGTCTTTATGGTCCCTAGCAATTTTAGATTGTTGTCAATATAATGTTAAATATAATATTAGAAACCCATGACACTAAACATATCTTAGATTTTTTTGTGGAGTAGAATATATCTCCCTAGTCAGCAGAGTAACATCCTTTGTTGCCCATTGGTTTGGTTACTTAAAAAATTCAAAATGACATTGTAGCAGTTTCAACACTGCTACAATGCTACAGCAGGTTAATTACATTATTTTTACTTCTCCTACAAAAAATATCCTTCCTTTGGCATTAAAATATTTAAACAAACAAAACCCGAAGCTCTAGACATACAAAGTGGGCGATTAGGTCTAACAGTAAAATGTACCAATTCTATTCATGCTTTTGTCTCTAGATCCATACACTCAGTCTGCAAAAGAAATAGCAAAGTAGCTTCTGCCAAAGTAGCACAGATATATGGGAAAATTCAAAGTACCCATAGTTATCGCATGTTCTCATTAACTACAGGTCACTCCATGAAGTCAACTGCTTTTAGAAGATGAAATACTGGAAGCAACCCAGATGTCCAAAAATAGATGATTGGATCCAGAAGATATGGTACATATACACAATGGAATACTATTCAGCATGGAAAGAAGATAAACACATGCAATTTGCAGCAACATGGATGGAAT
>PVIJ01003646.1:12045-130907 GCA_004024925.1 Scalopus aquaticus
AGGATAAGGGCACAAAATGGAAGAGAGGAGAATACAGGGGACCATGGAGATGGATCACGGGTGAATTGGTGGTGGGCTGCCCAAGGGGAATACAAAATGTAAAAGACATAAATAACAATAAAAAAAAAGAAGATGAAATACATGATAAAATGAGATTAATTCTTTTAATGTTGACTCATTTCAAATTAGTTCCTCGGTCAGAAGTAATGTTGTGTTAAACATCATAATGGTGCAAAAGATATTCAATAAGACCATGAAAGTAGTACTAGAAGCAGAGTGGATGAGGAAAATGTAAAGCTATATCCTAAAATATCTACCCTGTCAAGGATTAGCCACACACAGAAAATTTTAGCACGATGAAACTAGCACGTTTAGTGGATACGTGTCATTTTTCATTTGTCAAAACTCATAAACTCTTCAATGCCAAGAGTACGACCTAAACCTTGAACCTAAGTTCCAGAGTAAACCTTGAACTTTGAGTGACAAGATATGTCCATGTAGGTTGATCAATTATAACAAATGGATGTTGATGTTGGGAAGACAGTGCAAGTGTCAGGGCAGGGATTATATGGGAAATACCTCTACTTCCTGCTCAGTTTTGCCAGGGACCTCAAGCTACTTTAAAAAAAAGAAAATCTATCCTGGTAAAGACAAATCACTGTACCTTCAATAATGGAAGAGGTTCAGTGTAATCCATTTGCCAAAGATAGGTTAGTCTCTCTGGAATATGATAATATATCAGGGGCTCAAGTTTTACTGTTGTTTTTGACAGCCTGGATTCCCAGTTGTAGAAGTCATATCAGTTGCAGTTAGGGGAATTCCATGTTGTTTATCCCATGTATGGCCTCACTATCTGGTATCATGACCACTTCAATCATGAACCTATTAAATAAGCACTGGATCGATGGGAAAAGAGGTGATTAGCAACCACAAGGTAGTGTAATCTAAGTAATGATTGAGAAGGCTCCAGAGAAGGATCCTTCTAGTGAATTTTCACCCGGAGTGTAAATGTTCTCACACTTTGGGCCCATTCCAAAAGACTCATCCACATTTCTTTTCCTCAAACCAATTTGTCAACAGTCCCCTTGTCTTACTTTTACCAAATCCCTGACTGCTCAATCCAGTCATCAGCCACTACCCACAAATTGATATAGATGGGTAGTTCTTCCCAACAGGAGACTCTTCCTTTCCCTTTGATACGTCTCCTCAAACGGACTGTATATTAAACTAGATCTCAGTGTCTGGAGCCAGAAACTTATATAGCATCTTTAAATTTCCCATCCCCCTAAGCCTTCTCTTCAAAGAAAACCCCTTTTAGATCACTCTGGAGGATCAGATTCAGAGCTATAGAAGAGGAAAATTGGAGGTCATTTACTCATGTAACTTTTTCATGTTTTCAGAATCTGCTAAATCTGGATTTCATAGTTACCACTTTCATTTGTTGCACTGTTCACCATACCTGCCTCCTTTCACAGAGAATCAGGTAGAAGTATTTCATTTCAGGAGCTCAGGTTATAAACACCTGCTAGACTACAGCAATCTAAGAACAGTTAACTACCTTAGACTACAGCAAGCTAAGACTACAGCAAGCTAAGAACCGTTAACTAAAGTAGACACATCCTCACATTAGAACCTTAGTGGCCTCTACTGTAATTTTCTTGTATTGGGTTAAAAACATGCTTCATGCATCATAGCAGACTGCCAAAGATACCACAACTCATGTTGGATTAGTTACCCCATAAGGACGCAGGGGAAGAACCACTTGTCCTACAGTTTAGATCTCCTGGAAGGCCCTGCTCTTGCTTAGGCCCCGCTATTTGTAAATTGTTTTATAAGCAGTTAACTTGATAAACATATCAGAGCCACATAAACACATGTGGTATATATTAACCCAAAATCCAAATAAGTCCACAAACTATTGCATCTCTTCCTTATATGTGAATGATAAAGAGGACCCCTCATAGGCTTTCACTTTGAAGAAGATACCTCAATAAACTCCAGATCAGAAATTTTTAGTAGATTCCCAGTATTATTGGTGTATTTTATAAGCATTACATCCTATAATATAGACAATCATTAACATAAAAAATGATAGGATGATAAAAGCAAACCAGTGTGACATTGTATAGGTATAATGAAGTGATAAGGACAAAATTGTGGCACAGAGCTAGAGGAATGCCAACCATAAAGGTGAAGGTTTGCATTTACCCCTAATAAGTAAAAGCAAATGCCTTATAGTGAGCTCCATCTATTGAAATAAAGACCAGGAAATGCCATAGTCATAGCTACAGAGAAACTCAATGTTCAAGTACATGTTGATTTGCCCTGCCAAAGAAAACCTATGAAATAGCAACTCAGTGGGATCACGAGATGTTTATCAAACCTACAGTTGATTATGATTCCCTAAGATGTACCCATCTTTCTTCTACATTAAACAAACAGGTAAGCTTAAGGGGATATAGTAAAAATTATCACTGTTACTACTATTATGTGTTTGCTATTTGTATATCAATTCTGTAAGCAATATCATAGTTTTAATAACATGTGTCGGGAAAGTTTAGGGAATCTGCCATTTTCTGGATATATTCTATCAAATTATCCCCACAGAACAAATGAAGTAAACCTAGTTTAGGTTTGGGAATTACCTAACCCATTATGAAAAGATATTTGAACCAAACTTCATTTATCCTCTGATATCTACTCAATTAGCAGATCATAGTAACATTTTTGTTCCTAGGGATTAGTCTTTACTAAATCTACACTTGATAACTACCCAAAGGCCTGGATATTTCATTTTCTTCAGTACATAATAGCCTCATAGGCTCTTTGGGGAGACTAAAAGGAAAATCTAAGTATGTTGTGTTACATTGACAAAGGATTTTTTTTTTTTGAAGGCTACCCATCTACTTCTTCATTCAGGGAGTTCTGACCCTGTGGCATGACTCAAGGCTGAAAAATCATGTCTCTACTCTGAAAACATATGATTTTATATTCTTTTAATAGAGATAAAGATTTCAGTGCTCTGAATAGCGACATTGAATTCAGAACTCCATAATCTCTTAGTCAAAATAAAATATTACTATATGTCTGACCAGCTAAAAAAGTAATTATATTCACCTTGCTTCTGGCATACAAGTGATACTGTTTGGAATCTATTTCCTTGGAATTTCAATGTGTGCACTGAAATCAAGGACCCTGTTCCAATGATAATATCACACATGGACAACCTCAGAGAATATTTTTTGCAATGCTTTTTAAGTATCACTTAACTGTTTATTTTTAGGTATTCAAATGTTATTTTCCTTCATTTATATTGACTAGCTGGAAGATAATGTCTTTTGGTTACTAAAGACAAACAGTTTATGCATAACAAATTACTCCAACATTCTTATCTCACTATACATTTGAATTCCTTCTCCTATATTACACCAAAGAATTTCTATCATCTCAATTTTATGAGATGAGCACTAAGTTCATTTCCTAAAGGGAATTTTTTCCAATGTAAAATTCTTTACCTTGCAAAACTATCAACTAGCACGAGGGTTGAACATAAAATTCAATAGTAAGTATCAACAAAGTTCCCTTAATGCATGCAGGCCTAGAAAAATCACAGTAAATAGGCTCTTCCAAAAAAAAAAAAAAAGGACATGTGCATAGAAGATCAACACAGGAAAGAGGCAGAGGAAGTATTTAGGATTATAGAGGCAGAGATCAGAGGAAAAGAGCTGTGCAGCAGGCACAGAGGGCACCTTGCCCAGATTTATCAGGTCAAAAATCTCCAAAACATATTTCTTAAATATATAAGCATGCCACTAGGGCATTTGATGTATATTTGAGGCTGAATAAGTAATAAATACTTATATGCCAAGCCCAAAAAAGGAAAAAAGATTTGAATAACTCCAGACAAATTAAAACTCATTCTAGGAACGAAAACCTATTGTGGTGTGTGTGTGTGTGTGTGTGTGTGTGTGTGTGTGTGTGTGTGTGAGAGAGAGAGAGAGAGAGAGAGAGAGAGAGACAGAGAGAGAGAGAGAGAGAGAGAGAGAGAGAGAGAGAGAGAGAGAGATCTCCAGTGGATTAGTGTTGTAATAAGGTATATACTTAATGCTGAGCTAACTAAAATCATCATATAACTACAATAAGAAAAAAGCAACATGGAGAGGGAAATATTGTGTATGGGAGTATGTATATTGAGGATAATTAGGCACTATAAAGGAAAACTTCATTCTTATCTTCCATATTAATAGTTAATACATCAGACCAAAGATTAATCTATTGCAAAATAAGACTTTTAAAGGATAAGGAAGTAAACACAAGAAGTTAAAAGAGCTGAAAGTGGTAATTCATAGTGGCAGTTAAGCAGAGTGACAGAGCAGCCTAGTATAATAATTTGATTATATCATTCATAGGCATGAATAAATTTGATACAAATAAGTTTCCCTTTGCTTAAGGAAAAACATGATCAAAAGAAGTATAATATAGGTACTTATAGATGTATAATATAGTTACTTTTATGGAATGACTACAGTAGTCTTGGGTTAAAGCTGTAACGAATGGACCTTAAATGTACAGCAAGGACAAGAAGTGTATTCTAAGATGGAGGAGCAAGGATATGTTGGCCGACAAGGGCTAAGGACAATTGACTTTACTGTAACAGAGTCATGGTATAAATGGAGAAGACTGAGGGTTAGCTTTAATGTAGAGATGAATTTTTCCCATTAGTATCAGGATATAGAGGGGGAAACAAACACTTTAGTCATTATGCTACTTCCTTTGTTTATGAAATTACATTTTTCTTACAGAGTGACAAACATACAGCCTTTTGGAAAACGTCTGTGTCATAAAAACAAATGCTTAAATGACCCACAAGGAGAAGGAAAGGAAATACAGGATAAGATCTCTTGCCAAAGGAAATTATTATAACAGGAGCATCGATCTCTGCTTGCAGAGTCAGGAGATTATCTGCTTAATTAGGACATGGGAATGGACAGATGTGTTTGTGCCAATGTTGACCCATTTCCATGCAGTAGATCCGTTTTTAAATCCACCAATAAAAACCAACAAATTCTTCAATCTTCTATAGAAATTTACAAAATGTAAAAGACATAAATAACAATAATAAAAAAAGAAAGAAAGAAAGAAATTCTCATGTAACAGTAACCCAAAATTGTTCAACAGAATAACTGATTGAATTTTGTCAAAACATTCTTATCAGGTTTATCTGGGGATTTACTGGATAATAAAACTATTTGAGTTCTTTCCAATAAACACATATAGTTTAAGAACTTTTTAAAATGCATGTTTCAAAGTCTCTTTGACCTTCTTTAGACTCTGTGACATCATCTTCACAAAGAAGAATGTTATATAATTGTGGGCTAAGACTATATTGTTTTGGATGATATTCCCTATAGACATACATTATGAAATCGGTACTTAGATATGTTTATATAATTATCACATAAAGCATTCAGCTGTTAACACAGTGGTGTCAAAGCAAATTGCAGGGATGGGAAAGAACTGCAGATGTCCCACCAATTATTCTAAGTACTATTATAATAAAACTCTAATGACTTGGATAGTTAGGCTAATAACATACCAAGAAAAAAACATTCTACTTTTAAAAGGAGTTAGTTTGAAGTTATATTATACTTTCGTGCAATACTGTGATAATCTAACAAAGACTCTGTCTTATATTTTCAGATCCTGACTTGGCATGCTGAATGAGAACATATTATTCAAAGTTTTCGCCTGTGGCCAAGTCTTAAAGAAGGCAATTAGGATTCCATGTATTTGAGCAGAGTTGAGATTCAGCCTTTTACATGTTCAGCACAATAGGGGAGCTTTTAACCAGGTTTGAGATGGAAATCCCAAATAGAAAAGAAAATGACATATACCAGCTTAAAAACTGTAATTGTCTCTATCGAGCTACATAGAAAATCATAAATTAGCTAAAAATATTCACATGATAGGAGCATATTTTCAAATTATCTGTTTTCAACAAAGCCTTCTTAGGGATGAACTTCTATTCTTCTGCAACCCCATTGATTTCCCAATTTCTCAAATGTGCTATAGAAAACTAGATACTGAATGTCAATGTCACTCAAAGCTTCAGCCGAAGTAAAAAATAAATGTGCCTGAAGAGAATTTTTGCAGGCCTGCAGTAGATCTGGGTCAAGAACTCACAGTCTCTTTCACTATCTCAGGTATCGATGCAAATAACTCAAAGATGGTGGGTGGAGTCTTATGTTCCTGTCTCCAGGCTGATAAAATTATCTCTGACTCACTTAGAAGTTCAGGGCTAAATTTTTAATTTTCCACACCCATTCATACATAACTCTCATTAGATGCTCCTGAGATTATATTAGTCAGGCAGTTTGAGATGACACAACAGAGATATGGCAAGTTTACCCTACTAGGATAACTCAACAAAGAGCACCTCCTAAAAGATTTCTCCATCCCAGCCACCTAAGTCACCAAGTTCCCGGGTGTAAAACTGAAAAATCTGAAACACCCTCAAACAGGACAATAGTTTAACTCTCCAAAAATATTCATAATGGGTTTCAAGTTTCTCTTGTGAAGTGTTTATCAAGGCAGATGGGTGTACTCACGGTCCTTCAGATTTTTATACGTATGCATATGAATATGCAAGTGATGGATAGCTGTTTATGATCTGAAGTCTTTTTCTAAGCAATTATATTATCTGATTTCTCTGCTAGGTGCTTTGCATGGATTACTTTATTTAATCTGTACATTGAGATGTATGCTACTTGTTAGACAGATAAAGAAACCAAGGCTAGGAAGATCAAATAACTCCCACAAGCTATGTCAGCCTGAATGTAGTAAATTCAGGATTTAATTCAGATGGTCTGAAAACACAGTCTGCTTTAAACTGCTTTGAACTCCATGTTACTCTGAGTATCTGAATATCCACAACCCTTTTTTGGCAAAGCGGCTGCAAGGTGGTTCACTTCCTTCAATCGTTAATCCTTATAAAATTAAAATTTTGCCCTGCCAGGTGACTCAATTTTTTCAGTTCTATATGGAAATTCTATATGAACGCACTAAAAATAGGGGTAGACTGCAGTAATTCTAAGTGATTCATGGATTTACAGAGAAATGTATTTTTTAAATGTAACATAAAGCAAACATAGCCAAGGTGTAGTCATAGTTCAGCGTCCACATAAGATTCACATCTGCAAGTATCTTTGTTGTTCAAGGACCTGTTCCTTAGAGGGAACAGAAACAAGCACTGAGAGGTCTTTCACAGTGAGCTCAGGCACTCATGCAGAAGGCTGCTCAAGCTCTGCTCTCACACAGCTTCAGGTCTAAGCCACGAGCAGCGATGGCCTGGTACCAGGCTGATGTAGGCACTGACTCCTATTAGTTAGGTGGCCTTAGGGAAGTTAGTCTCTACCTCTGAGCCTCACTGTCCTCACATCAAGTAAATCAATCTCTGGGATAGGGCTCAGGCACCATATTTTAAACTCCCAGGTGATTCTGATGTGAAGTCAAGTTTGAACACACATGCGCCACCACCAGAGGTTCTCACACTGCAGCGTGAATCTCACACTACAGCAGCTAACTGCTAAGCCTCTGGTTCCAGAGCTCTTACTTTGTCGACTGGGGTGGGGTAGGGGATGTGCAGGTCTGACACATGGCAGCTGATTCTGATGCCCTCACCTAGGGACTCCACTTTGAGATTATGTGTAGCCTACTCAGATTATTTCTCAGTCCCCTCACCCAATGTCTGTACACCACATCTGTGGGTGCCCAGCAACACCCCACTTCAAATCAGTCAAAATTCCCCTTCCTCATTTTTTGTTTTTTCATTCCCAATCCCCACCAACTCCTGGAAGTATCATTTTTTTTTTTTGTCTATACCCATTATTTACAATTACTTCTATCAATGTTCCAAACCAGAATGTTACATGCTATTAATTTATAATTCCATTATTTTTTCCAGTCTCTGAGTTTCCCAAGGGAATAAAACATTCCTGACTCATTTTTTTTTTTCATCCCTGGCTTATAGCAAAATGCTTGGCACATGCTGGGAGCATAATAAATGGTTTGTTGAATGCAAATAGCCCATAAGCCAAAAAAAAAAAAATTTAACAAAGAGTGTCAGACATTTCTCTTTAAAAAAAATCAACTTGAATCAATGATGACACAAATCTCATCACCACTTACCAGGGACTTTCACTTCATTTAAGAAATGTAAACAGTGTTTTGGTTGGGAAGAAGAGGATGTGTTTTTCTAGACTAACTATTGTTAACATTTTTTCACACCTCTTCTCACGCCTCCGTGTGGCCACGTCTCTCCAGCAGACTAGACACGTTAAACTTAACCACACTCACCATTATTACACTGGGGCAAAAATATACCTCATTTTCCACAGGGTAACTTCTTGCTTTTTAAATAATATTAAAATAGAAACATCAAGGTGAAGTTCAGCACTGTTTAGATCTGCAGTCCAGGTTAATGAGCAGGATGGAGAGGACAAAAGGAATGACTGAATTAGCCCCATGGATCCTGCAGATGTGACTTGGCCAAGGTCTGGGGATGTGTGTCTCCTTAATAAGGTGGAAGCTCGTTATTCTTTAACCTCAGGGTCTGCGATAATGCGTTATTCACAAAACAGCTAACTCTTTAGCAGGAGGCCAAACCCTGGCTATCTTTGCACTGATATGGTGTCTTAAGTCCTATTGCTTGTTTTGCCCTTCTTTAAGTAGACATTATTACAAGGAAGCTCAGAAAACAAAAGCAAGCCAAAGAAAAAAAAGAATCTTGTGACAGTGAATGTGTCAAAGCCTGTGAAAGTTCCAGAAAACAGTCTTTGCTACAACAGGATCTTGGACCTTGAATCCCTACGATCTAAGAGGGGAAGGTGTTTTGTTACTTGTGTTTTAGTTGGAGGATGTGTGTGTGTGTGATGATTGTGGTTCGGGAGGATTAAAGGCCAGAATTGGCTAGTGAAAAAGAACAGAAAAATGTCAGAAATTGGGAAGTGCATGAAATGAAATACTAGGAAAACAAACCAACCTATTAGCACAGTGGACTAGTGGTAAGAAAGAATTAAGGAGAGCTTCCACTTCATTTTAAATTCAAGGAAAGAATATGATTTCACCTATTCTGACTATTAAAGTTTTCTGGGAGAGTTATACATTCATAATTTTCTAAGCATTTTATTATATTCTGAACAAATCATACTTCTGAATCACCAGGCATGTTCCTATAATGATCCCCCAGCTGTAGCTTCAGTCTCTTGACAAATATTCCCTATATGCCCTCTATATTCAAAACTCTATGATCTTTAAAGAAACACACACACGCACACACGCACACACACACACACACACACACACACTGGCTTCAGTCCCTGTTCTTACATAGCATTTAGATTCCAGAAGATCTCATTTTAAAAGAAAACTGTTTAAATCTATCATCTTCATCACGACAATATAAGCTAAGCAAGTCACTAAATTTTGGCCACTGGCTACAAGAACAAGAGTCCCAGAAAGAAAGTTCCTTTGTGCTGAGTAAATAGTGCTTCACAAATTAAAGTCCAGCACCCACCATCCTCATCGCTGTATAGTCACCTTTGAAGTGAAGTTACTAACATCAGTGAAATTAGATGGAGCAAATACCTAAATTGCTATATAGAAGTAATGTGGATCAGATTGGACTTTAGAGATTTTATTGCTAAGAAATTTTTTAAGAATGTGGTATCCAGAGTTTGTTTTATAGAAAATATGAGTAATTTGGCCTCGCTGGTGGCGCCAACGGGTTAGGTCTCAGCCTATGAAGCTATCTGCAGCCACTGCAGCATGAGTCCCATCCCTGGCCAGGGAGATTCCCACATGGCGCAGCAGACCTCTCCTGCCTCTCCCGCTGCTCCCCTCGGCAGTGTATTTCAGTAGACCCGCCTGTTCTGCTCCCCGCTCTGTCTCTGGTGAATCCTCTCACCACCCAATACCTCTGGCTTACACGCCAGCTTATATGCATAAATAAGTAAATCTTTAAAAAAATAAAACATTAAAAAAAGAAAATAGGAGTAATTTTCTGCTGTCACACTATTCCTCCACACTAACAACCACTATTTCTTTCTTAAGTATAAATTGCATCACTGCAATATGGTATTATCATTGATTCAGAATCTGTATCACCAAAACATGTGGCTATAAAATATATTTCTGTCCCTCAGAAATCACCTGCTTATATAGCTCTTTGAAGATTTATATTCTTCTCTTCCATCATTTAATTTATCTTTCGTTCACCTCTGGAAATGGGTTCTGCACATTTCTGTTTTATTTCTAGGGAATACATGCCTAACCTTGATTTTCATGCGATACCTGAAGTCCAGAAAAAAAATTAACATAACCAAAATTTAGGACATTGTAACCTAGCACAGTACATAATGAAATATACTATTGTATACCCAGCAAGTAGTCAAGGGCTGTTTTATCAAAACAGAGCAAAAATTTTTCCCTTGTTATTTTGGGATATTTCGAAAACGTGCCTCTGAGCTCTAACACAGAGCTTGATTGATGCATGATTTCCTTTTTAAAATTAGAAACAGGAATCAAGAATGGAGCTTAATAATTTTCATTTGCTCTTCTTTTCCAAGCATTCTAATTAAGACCTGGTTCCCAGACCTGATTAAGCAGTTCCTACATCTGACTGTACTTTGCAGTTACCCCTGCAAGGCAGGAACTCAAGCTTATTTTTGAGTGAATGGGAACAATCTGGGAAGGAACAATAAGGTGGGCTCTGCTGTGAAAGGGGGAGTTATTTGGTTTAGCTTTTGCTTTTGTAATTAGAGTCTGCCATATCCGTTGCCAAATGCAACAGCACACTTTAACCACGTATGCAAAAGAAGTCACTCTAAGTAAAAAAACTTTAGTTTATGACTTTTAGAAAGCTCAATCAGGGAAATTCTAGCTACTGCTTTTTTACCCTTTAAATTCTTTGAGCTAAATGAGATAAGAACAACATATACTTTATTTTATATTAATCTCTTGGGTTTACTGTAATCGCACAATGAATTTAAGTTTAATTTTGAGGGTTTTCATGGAAGAAAACAATTGTCAAACATGAATTTTCTCAAAACTATTTTTCTGTTTGATCATAATGGTACTAAATTATTTCAGGACTTAATTTTTTTAAATTTTTTAATATAATCAGTGGTCATTTAATGGTTCTGGCTAATATTCAGAAAATAGATCTCCAAGTTGTCCTTTGTAAGACAGAAATAGAAGTCAAAACTCTATATAATTTAGATAATCATATGGGGTAAAATCAACTTCTTAGGAGCTATGTGGATGCCCGCCCCATCCTCATTTTTTTAAATATGTATTTTTAGCTAGTGAGAGTACCAGACCCAAGAGATATCATTTATTAAACTGACTGGGGTAAAAATCCAAGAAACAGAGAGCTAGATTTCATATCTACATTCTTTCTTCGTAGTTTCCCACTGCTCTTAGATCCTCTGCATTCTATCTCCCTGACTCCAGACTCAAAGAATAAGTACTTATTTCATCTTCCAAAGCATTTAAATTGCTAATGCAGGGCCTCCCTGGTGGTGCAGGGGATGAGTCTCGCTGCTGAGAGGCCACTACAGCAAAGGTTCGATCCCTGGCCAGGGAGCTGACACACAGGGCGCAGCAGACCTCTCCTGTCTCGCCCACTGCTCCCCTCAGCAGTGTGTTTTAGTGGATCCAGCTGCTCTGCTCCCTGCTCTATCTCTGGTGAATCCTTTCACCCCCTGCACCTCTGGCCTACACCCCAGTTCTTGTATGCATAAATAAATAAAACTTTAAAAGTAATAAAAATAAATTGTTAATATAAATAAACTCATTCACAATGCCTCGCAGAGTCCTTCCATGGCCATCCCCATTGCCAAGGGCTTATATAAAACTAATATCACCAAGATCAGTTAGGGATAATGGTTCCCAAATTATCCTCAGTGCTTCCACTTTCCCCAACCAAGTCAACCTGCATTGTTGCATTGTTGCATTGTTCTTCCTTAAACATTACTTGGATTTCCCTATTCACCATTTTAAAACCTTGGCCACTTCCAGACCCATCATCAGGGAATTTTAATTCCTACATGCCTTGCTGCCTCTGAGACTTCTTTCCAGAATAGCCTTCACTACAATTGTTTATTTATTCAAATCCCAGGGACACTTCAAATTACTGGTGGATCTCGCTAAAATGTCAACTCCAATTCAGTAGATCTGAAATGGAGCTTGAGATTCTGCTGAGGGGGCACTGCTGGTGGCACAGACTACTTTTCCAAAAGCAAAGATTTAGACAACTCTTCCCCTCTGTCAGGTAAACACTGTCCTCCATCAAGGACCCATTTGAAAAGCCAGAAGGGAAAACTACATAAAATACAATATATTATATCTGATTAAATCAAGATAAGAACAAAACAGAATGTAAGGTCTCTTCAAAAGTTAGACAGTAGCACATAGCTCCTTGATAACTATATACCAATAAACCATAGGATGGTCTGTATCCTATATAAATACGTACATAAAAACAGACATCCATGCCTACGTACATACTTACATCAATATATAAATAAAAACAAACCACCCACAATAAGCAAATGAAACCTCTGAGTGTTTGTATGCTACATAACATTCAAATACTAGCATAAGTAACATGACCTAACTTTGTCCGAATACACTACGTCTGGCATCGAAGCTGGTGCATCATGCATTTATTTACTTTTGCTCAGTCACTGCCCTCACACCTGCAGTGATCCATGAGCTGGATTCTCTCCATCTGTTCCACTCCCCTGAGCCTAGTACTCTGTAAGGAACGATACTTCTTCCCTGAGCCACCAGGAGAACGAAAAGAATGCACTTCCAAAAATAGTGGGCTAGAGTTACAGGGTTTACATACTTTTATTTAAAACACTCATTTTTAAGAAGACTGATTTCTACTTTGTTTCCTATGTGGGATAATGACAAATTAATAATTCAATTCCTGGACACAGCAACAACTCTGAATTATACTAGCTGGGAAAGAAATGGAAAGTAAAACCAATCAAATCTGCACATTGTTTCTAACACAAAATTATTTCATATGTAGCTTTAGAATTTTTATTGAGTTCATACTCATGACAAAAGCTTGAATCCTCAGAACCCCAAGGAGCCAAAGTAAACTTTTATCTTGTGGAATAGGAATTCAGCATTTCTTTAGGATATCCATATACAGAGATCAAATTTTATGTAATGGAAAATAATATAAAATTGATAAAATTGGCATTTTAAAATGATTTCTAATTTGTCCCATGTGTATTAAAACATTGTTTAATGGACTATTAACTTGATAAAGGAACTACTATTCTTTTTTTTTTTAATCTTTTTTTTTTTTATTTATACATACAAGCTGGGGTACAGGCCAGAGGCGTGGGGCGGCGAGAGGGTTCACCAGAGACAGAGCGGGGAGCAGAACAGGCAGATCAGAAATACACTGCTGAGGGGAGCAGCGGGCAAGGCAGGAGAGGTCTGCCGCGCCATGTGGGATTCTCCCCGGCCGGGCGTCGAACTCGCTTCGCCGCTGCCAACAGCTCCATAGTGCAGCACTTAACCACTGCGCCACCGGGGAGGCCCGGAACTACTATTCTTGTTGTAGATTCCCCTCAACTACCAATGGACTTGAATTCCATTTTACCCAGTACAGGAGTGGACATGTCACTCAAGCAAGCTAATCAAAGGTTTTACCTGGGATTGACATATGAATTTGGGAAGAGAAGTTCTCTTTCTACCAGACTGGCTAATCTGGGTCAATACGAACCTGGGCTTTACAGTAGCCTAAAAGTTCCTGCCACTGGGGAGTGCACATGAACACAAAGAAATGTGTAGGGAGGAGCAGAAGAGGGGAGGAGAAAAGGGGAACAGTGGAGAACAGAAAGGGTGTGGAGGGAAGATGAGAGGAAAAGAATTGTCTGATACTAAGCTTTAGCCCTAGCCCACAAGGTCTAATCTCTAAAATGTTCCTTGAGATTATGTAAATTACTTCTGGCATCCAATGAACTCCCTTATTTTGATCAATATAGTTGAATCAAAGAGATATTATTTATACCACGTGCATATAGGATATGTCCAGCCGTTGTTGGGACTGGGGTAAATTGCTGTTCTTTCACCTGTTTTGTTTTTTGGGGGGTCAGCAGTTGGGAGCTGGTAGAGCCAACCGCTGTAGTCTTACCCCACAAAGTGACAAGTAACCAATTTTATGGACACATTTATCTTCCAGTTGAGAAAAATAAAACTGGGTGTGCTTAAAATGTATAACAAAAATAGTATTTTTTTCTAATTCTTCTTTTCATATTGGAACCTAAAACCAAGAAAAGAAAATCTACATTCCTTTTCTTCTCTCAGATACTCCAAGTATCAACTAGCTTTGGTCTATGTGGGACTTCCAACAGTTGGGAAGTCAATACACTGTGTGCCAAAAAGAAAAAAAAAAATATGCAAGGGTAAAGGTTCCACCTAAAATTACATGGAGTACAACAATTAATCCTAAAGACAATCTGGGAAATGTACTCATCAATATTTCTGAGTTATTTAGATGAAAGTCATGTTACTCTGAGTAAAATGAGGATTCCCAAAACCTCTACTCCTGAAGTATTGGCAAAGTTTAAGAAATTTAAATTTAAGAAGGTGAACTAATATAGAGTCTGGAAGCAAAACCAGATTCTGTATAAATAGAAGAGAAACAACAGAACACCATAGAATCCTAAACCCAAGAAATTGGCTCCATCATTCAGCTGCATCTGAGAAAGTCCCTGGGAAGAGAAGACCCAAAGGAAAGCATAATCTTGACCCTGAACGTGTCTCCAGGATATGAGTCCTTCCTCTAGCTCATCCTCCATGAGAAGTGCAGGATGAGTTACGAGTAAAACATGATCTGCCATGACACCTTTCCTCCCACCAACTCCACAAATGAGCCATTCTCAACACATGGATTCTCATCCTCCCACCTTAATACTCATTCTCCCTCAGAGAAAGCAACTCTTCAGCAAATGAGCCACAAGAAGAAAGAATTAAGAAAATGGGAATTTTCCTGCCACAGATGTCTCGGTGTCTCTCCTCAATAACACACCCCACCATTCACACAGCCCAGAGGTCACATCTCATTCTCCACATCCTGGGTTCTCTCTTTGCTCTCTCCACCATTCTTCACTATGCCATTCTTCACTATGCTACCTTCTCAAGCAGACCATGGCCTGCCTTCTGGAGTTCCTAACCTGGGGAAGGAGAGAGGCACTTTCAAAAGCTCTTTGGGTTCCTCTGTCCCTCAAGTCAGACCACAAACCTGATTTTTAAAGTTTCACCAAAAAAAAACCTCTCTCCTCCTTGTGTCTCAGTGGAGGTGGAAAGAGCACAATGCACATAATCCCTTGGTGCCGGCCCCTTTACATGTGAACTTTGTAACTGTGTGACCTTAACTTCCTGCTCCAGTTTTCCCATCTATAAAATGAATAAAGTAGCAATCACTCCACATGCAGTGTTGGTGAGAATGAAAAAAAAAATTGGTGTGAGAGTGACATATAAATGTGCTCCTTTTTGCTTTCTGCATTTTCACCTTTCATAGTTCCCTCTACTTGACATTCTCCTTTTACACACAAACCAAAAGAAGTTAAAATCCTTTAAACAGGGCCTCCCTGGTGGCACAGCAGGTTAAGCGCAGTGCTGTGGAGCTGTCAGCAGCTGCGGTGCGAGTTCGATGCCCAGCCAGGGAGATTCCCACATGACACAGCAGACCTCTCCTGCCTCACCTGCTGCTCCCCTCAGCAGTGTATTTAGATTTATCTGCCTGTTCTGCTTCCCACTGTGTCTCTGGTGAACCCTCTTACTGCCCCACACCTCTGGCCTGCACCCCAGCTTGTATGCATAAATAAATAAATCTTTAAAAAAAAATCCTTTAAACATAAGTTTACCTCTTTCACACAACACCAACAGAAATCAATATCGTTGGCTTGCCTCTTCAGTGTGTAGTCACTGATGCCATGTTGGAATTTTTGTTTGTTACAAATGAAAATATATTTTTAATTTGCATATTTAAGGACTTTGTCTCTTCACAGATTTTAGCTCAAGATTTAGAGGCAAGCCTGCCTATAGGAATGATTTTAATGTTGATATGATTAGTGTAATGTCATCATAGCTAACTCAATATTTTTCTGAGAAAATTGGAAAGTAAGAAAGAAAGGAGGCGGCAGGGAGAGAGGATTTAAAAGATGGAGAGAAAGCAGAAAGACAGAAGGGAGCAGAAGGCAAAGAAAGGAGCGGAGGGGAAGAGGGAGGAAACTGCTACTCAGGAAAATCATAAAACTACATCAAAATTCACTGTAAAACAATCTCATTTCATATCCTATTAAACTCCATAGGAAATGGCATTTGCTACAGTAAGAAAAACAGATGGTGAAAGGATAGAGGAAAATAAAACTCTTTGAAAACTGAAAATGAAAATGCCACCGCTAACATTTTGAGTCCCTCTGACGTGTCCATATATCAAGTTGTGGCCTGCGAGGCAGTCACTTTATTATATGCATGCCTTCCAGCCGAAAATAGTTACACGGGCTTCAAAAGCAAGACGTGCGCGTTGCCTTGGAGGTGAGTTTGCGTGAGATTGCATGTGAGCTTGTGCACGGGGCCAGGATGGGGACAGCGGGGGTCAGTGAAACCCAGGAGGCAGGCAGCACTGACAGGCTGCTGTGCCAGCGAGCTGATTCATCTTCCTCTCAGGCACAAGTACATCAAGTCCTCTGTTTTGCTCTTAGTTCACATTTGTCCTCTTTAAACCAGTGAGTCATAAGTTGGAAATATGTATGAAATAAGCAAGAAGAATATGTCACTGAGTTATTTCTGGTCATTCAATATACACATCCTAGGACATCGTTTGAAAGGCAAAGTTTCGCATATGAGAGGGTGATACAAATAAAGAGAATTAGCTCTATGAGAGAAAAAAAACAACTTCAGGTGCAAGGAGAAATAGAGTCTGGTAAAAAGATTAAGTTTAGGTGAAGAGAATAAAATATTTCTTCATGCTCTCAAAAGGATAATTTTCTTCAGCGGAAATTGCATAAATTCTTGGTCACTCAAATTAGCAGAGAACAATTCTTGCCAAAGTTTAGTGCTGAGAAACAAATGCCATTTGCTTGCTTGTAAAGCTGTCCCTTCCTCTCTGTGGCAAATATGAGTTTGATCCCTTAATGCAAACAGAACTCTTTTATTAATACCTTCCCAAGCAAACTAAACCTGAAAAATCAGAGGATTAAATAATTGAGATTTATCATGGAAAAAAGAGAAAGCAGCCACATGTGATGTCTGGCCTGGTAACTGCCAAGGAAGGATCTTTTCCCTCACCCATTTGTTCAGCAGTTACCTGTTGGGCACTTGCCCGGTGCCAAGTTGTAAGTGTCCTGAGTACTGAGGCCGATAACGCCCATTTCCTCATGGACCTGGGGTCTTGTGGGTCAAGACAGATGTTTAGCAAATACTAATGGAAATAATACTCATGGTGTGAAAAGCTGACGTATGTGAAGCTATTTAAAATACAGCCAGGGAACTACTATTGAGAAATGACACTACCTATCTCCTTTGAACTATCTTCAAGACCTTCAAACTGGGCCCAAAACCATGGCTTTAAGAAACCATCAAGCAAACAGTTCTTTGAGAATTAATGATTTGGGCCATTTAGCCAGAGAATAGACTCCATCAGTTCTTTTTCATGCTTTCTAGAAAAGCAGTAACCAATTATGTATAACCAAGAATAGCTTATACTTCTATTCAATTCTTTTATTTGACCCTTTACCACCTTTCCTCTTCTCCCATCAAAGTCCCCTAGATGTGTCCCTTCTTAGGGCAAGTTTTAGGTTTTTTAACCTAAATTTGTGTGCCCTGAGCTGGACTCCTTTGATCCCAAATAAACATGCTTTGCCTTTTAATGAATCCCTAATTTTTAAGTTGACAATAATCAGATAATGAATAGTCAGGATGGAACATTTGCTAGTGTGAGCTTAAGGGGAAAATGTGTGATGGATGCATAAAGTTTGAAATTTAGCTGAGGCTCAGGCATTAAATGATGAGATGGCATCGGCAAGAACATGCTAAGCAAAAATAATGTCATTATAGGCCGGAAGCTGGGAAGAGTATGGGGTTTCTGAGAAACTAAGTGAAGACTGTTTAGTGGAACATACACATGCACACATACACACCTACACACACACGCATCACACACGCATTGAGAGAGAGACAGAGAGAGAGAAAAAAAAAATCTGGGGAAAGACAGAGGTGATAGGGGGAACCTTCTAGGCCATGGTGAAAATTGTTGATTTTCTCCAAAGAATAATGACAAATCACTGGGAACAGGGAGCAACATGATCAGATGTGTGTTTTTAAAGACAATTTTTATGGAAACAATTTGGTAGGGAGAAAGGTAGAGAAAAAGAGAAAATGTTCAGGAACTATGAAAGCGCACCAACATCTTCATTTAAGATGATAACCATGGAAAAAGGAAATGTAGAAAATGTCATGAGCAGTTGAGAAAGTCTCAGCTGCAAGCACTGAGTGTTGTCATGCATGTGTAAAACTGGCCCCTTGCACCACTTGTCATAATCCAGGAGGCACATGACCTCAGATGGGATGCCAGCCAAAAGCAACACAGGAGCAGCAGTAGGGGGAAATTCAATGTTATCACAATGAAGACTAAAAGTATGTAATTCTGATTCTAGCACATTGTCTGAGTGATTTTCATTTGGTATAATGAAAAGCTCTACTTGGGAGCTGGAGATGCTCTTCCAACAGGAGTACAGCCTGGCCTGACAATCCTGCAGGCATTGTGACAAAAGGCTTGCATCCTAGCCTCCAACATGATGTTGTGTTGTTCAGGATTTTCATCCTCCCACTCATTTCTTAGTTCGAAAGGATTTAGCAACATCCCATGACAAATTCATAGCTCTGGATTGGAAAGGCAATTTTTGATTCTTTGCAGCCAGACTTACATAATTTTCTCCTGAACTAGAAAGTTCCTGCTAGTCTATCATTTTTAGCACCAATGGTACTCAGTATTAGTGCATTTGAGGGTTCCACACTGATATTACAGTTAACAGGATTAATGCTGCTGGGTCTCAACACAGCAACGGAAGTAAACTGAAAGCAAAGAGTGTTTCTCCTATGATTAGGACAGCACTATTTACAAGATCTAAGATCTGGAGATAACCCAAATACCCCAAAAGACATGAATGAATCAAGTAGATCTGGTGTATATACACAGTGAAATACTACTTAGCCATCAAAAAGTCAAACTCATGCCATTTGCACAAACATGGATGGAGCTGGAAGGGATTAAGCTAAGCGAAATAAGTCAGAAGTAAAAAAGAAAAATGTGAGATGGTTTCACATATAGCTGGAATACAGTGAAACTGAACAAAGGGTCAGGAACAAGACAAAACTTGCAAACTGACAGACATCTGAGGCATACAGAAGGGGAGCAGTAGAGACGGGGGTCAAAAAGGGAGGAAGGAGCACAAGGGACTATGATGATGGTCGTGGGGGCTACGGTGGCGGGAGAACTATGTGGACGACATCTCAGCAGGAAAATCAAATACTGTACAAAAACGAACAATGATGTAAGAAAATAAATGAATTTTAAAAATAAAATAATTAATTTTAAAGAAAGCAGAGAGTGCTAGCTGAGGGGAGCACCCTAGTAGAAGAAACATGTACAAGAATAAGGGCTATGACTTTTTTAGGACATAACTCACATGCTCATCTTAGGTGATTCTTAATTCTCACCTAGTTCAGGACTTCAGTTATCATCTGACCATAGACAAATGTGTATTTCCAGCCTAGATTTCTACCTTAGATTCCAGAACCCTGTACCTACCAGCTTACTTAATATGTACACACAGATTCCAACAGATAGAACAAACTTAAAATGAGCCAAACCAAATTTTCAATAACCCCCGACATCTTATCTAACCTGTCAAACCATCTCAGTCAGTGACAGCACCAGTCTAGCAACTGCTCAAAAATTTAGAGTTATCCTTGGCCTTATTCTCAAGCTTCACATCTAAAGCATCACGAGATCTTATCAGCTCTCTCTCTGAAGCATTTCCAGAATTTACCAGTGCTCCTCATCTCTTCTACTGCCACTTTAATGCAAACTATCATCCCTTCTCATGCAACCGATTTCAATAGCCATCTCATGGGTCTCTCCAATTCAATTTTCCCTCCCCAAATCTCAAACTTCCCTCAAGCAATTCAGTCTTCCCTTAGCAACCTCAAGATACAGTTTCTTGTTAACCACAATTATGTTATGATTTTGCAGCTTACTAAGGTAAAATCTGAAATTTTTATCATGATTCACTGACTTTCCTTGAAATGGTTCTCTATTTCCTATCTCGTCCCTACTCTACCATTTCTTTCTCTTTCCACTCACTCCAGAAATACTGGTTTCTTTGCTGTTTCTTGTACACAGCAGACACCTTCTACTCAATGTTCCTTGTGTATTCCTGCTTCATCTTTCTAAGTTGTCCATCTCCAAATTAAAAACTGTAACTTCCCTAATTCCTTTCAAAACCTTCCCTGCCCACCACATAAACTGCCTCAGCTGAGTTACACTGTTCTCTCTCATCACGCTTTCTTTTTCTCATGCATTTGCTTCCAGGCTTTTGCTTCTGTGTCTATTTTCTGTTTTCCCTCACTAGATCCTACTTCATGTAAACAAAGTCCATTAACTTCACTGCTACTCCCCAATATTTATGATAAGGTCCACCCATAATAAACTATTACTGTATATTTGTTGAGTAAATAAGTAAAATTAGGATAAATATCTAAATAAGAATTTCTGAAGGAGTAACAATATATGAGGGTATAGGAAATAAAAATAAGAGAATTTTGTAAATAAAACGGGGTAGTTACCAAAGAGGAGGCCAATAAACCAGAAGAACTGATGTCACTGAAGCCACAGGAAGCAACTATTTTAGGCAGGAGGAAGCGGTTAACATTGAAAAATGCTACAAACAAGGGGCCAGTGAAGTGTGAAGAGAATGGAAAGAATCAAAATTCAAAAGGAAAGGGTTTCAAAAAGAGTATGCTGATCCATGTCAAAATTGTTGAAGATTTAGGATCAAATGGTCATTGGGTTTATAAAACAGAGGTTTCTGTAACTTTAATGTGAACAGTTTCGGCACATGAAAAAATGCCCCCTTCTCATCAAGCAAGTGCAAATCAAAGCCACAGTGAGATACTACTTCTTATCAGTGAGAACGGTGAGGAGGTAGAGAAAAATGAATCATTGTACACTGCTGATTAGACTGGCCCAACTCTTACGGAAAACAGTATGCAGGTTTTTCAATTATTAAAAATAGATCTACCACATGATCCAGCAATTTTACCCCAAAGTATCTATCCAAAGAATACAAAACACTAATTCAAAGAGATATTTGCAAACCTGTGTTCATTGCAGCACTATTACAATAGACAAAGAATAGAAACAACCTAAGTGCCTAAAGACAGAGGAGTGCATTAACAAGATATGGTGTATATACACACAATGGAAGAGTATTGAGCTACATAGCAAAAAAGAAATTTTGTCATTTAAAACAACATGGATGGAACTAGAGGGATTATATAAACGAAATATGTCAGAAGGGAAAAAGACATACAGATGATTTCACTTATGTGTGGAATATGGAGAAACAAACAAAGGATCAGACAAGACCAAACCAAAACAAATCCTAGAAATTGTAGAATTGAATATGGGGGAGGGGAGGGGAGAAGTCTGGGGAGTAACCATGGGAAGGGGTGGTGGAGGACTATGGGTACTTTGGTGGTAGGTGTGGTACAGTAACACACATAGGAAGAGGTTAGAACCTATACCCCTAAATCATAAACAGTGCTATAAAGCAAAATACAATTTTAAAACACCAATTCCCATAGGGAGGTGAGCATGAGAATATGACTGTAATGAACGCAAAAAGCTGCAAAGAAAGAAAGGAAATAATGAGTACCCAAAAAAATTGTGGCGAAAAGTTTCTGTAATATGAAACAGAAATGAAGCAGTTAGAATAGGCTGTGCAGACAGAAGATTTAATACCATCTTTTTCCAGACAGAGGATTTTATCCTATCTTTGTATGTGGATGAGCATAGTCAAGGAAATTCGATGAAAATGTAGAAATAAAGAACAGTAAAAATATTATTTTGTGCACTGTATTCTATTCTCACTTGCCTACTCAGAAATAGCATTCCTGTCTTTGTGCCATTTCTGAAGATCTTGCTTTTTTAAATCACTGAGAATTTAAAATAATCCCACCCAAACTTGTCCTCTTGCTTTTCATCTGCTTTTTTCCACTTACAATATGTGAAAATTGTAAATTCTGTACATAATGCAGTAGGATCGATATATAAACCAGTACGTAAACTCAATATATACTATGCCTGCTGATGGTTTCTATTACATTTCATTTCAAAGTCTTGCTATTTATGACAACTTCCTTGATCTCAGGTGCTACTAACATATCATGACTGAAAAAACACCAATTCAGGGTCTGACAATATAGGGAGTGGCTGACGTGGGGTAAAGGACAATATCTGAGGAAATGAGGAGATCCACATGATAGAAAAACACGCAGTAGAAGCATATTTAAACCACTGAGAGTTTGGCAGCATTAATGTTAACACAAAAGAAGTCATGAGCCAAGTGCTATATTTTAAAGAGCTGAAGTGATGCAGACCATATGTCTCGGGATGGCTTCTACAAGGGTCTGAGCCTAAGGCTCTGAACCTCCATGGCTTCAGCGTTCTTACTCTCTAGTCCAACATGGGGTGATCACAACAGCTCCGCCCATTCTAAGTATCAGTTTATGTCAATAGTTCAAAAACTACATCTCCAATTACGCTCTGTCCTCTGAATCCAGCTTCACGTATCCATCTACTTAAACGACATCTTCACGACACTTCCTCAAGCCCAGAAACTAAATACACCCCAAGTTAAAGGAATCTCAAGAAAGAAATCTCAATGCCAACCTTTATTTTTCTCTCTCCCTCTCTCATCTCATCCCACACATCTGTAAATTGCAAATCCCTGTTGATTCTAGAGCTCTCAGAGCAGCCCATCCCACACACCCCTCTGGTACAACCTTACTTCAAGAGGTCTTAACTGTGCGCCTGGGTCTCTGCAGCCCACTTTCCCACTCGTACCCTAAATCCTGTCCTCCCCTGGATTTTTCCAAGGTAGACTGACTAAAGAGGAAAATGACTAGAAGAGTCCACTTACTGAGCATTTCTTTTTGTTATTATTTTTGCTGCCCATTTTTTTCAGTATTTTTGATTTCTAAGAAATGCTCTACTGTGTGAACCGTGGGGAGAGAGATCTCCCTTTCCACCACAGCAACTGACAGGAATAATATATTTTCCTCTCCATGTTCTAGCACCTAAGGCATGTACATACAGTTTTGCTTGTACAATTAGGTACTTGCACACAGGATTTTGAACTTTTGAGAACATAATGCAAAGGGACATTTAGCTGCAGTCCCAGCCGCAGCACTGGCCAAGGACTGCAGTGTTAGTAGGGCCGGTGGTGAGAATGCTCCTTTTTCATAGGGGCCACACTCGCTGTCACCTCCCACACAGGTTGTTCTGACACAATACCTTGCTAGACCCAGGCCGGCTAGATGCCGCTGGTTCCCCCACACTTTCTGAACCTGGTTCTCCAGCTAATCTCTTGGTTCTATAAATATTCCAAACTCTGTATGAAAAATTCCCTTTGGCTTGAACTAGCCAAAATCCTTCTCAATTGCTTACAGCAAAAATTCTGACTGACACAGACCAGTTAGGAGATGGTTGTGATCATTTAGGATAAAAGAAAGTAGCAGTTTGAATTAAAGCAAGGGTATCATGATGGAAAGTGGAAGAATAAGAAAACAGCTAGAAGTTAAAATTCATAGAAATTTACTGGATACTGGGATACAGAGAGAAAGTGAGGATGGATCTTAGACTGGGTGAATGAAGTGCTGTTAGTACCCCAAACAAAACAAAGAACAGAGAAATAATAGCGATGAAGGAGTTGGTCAGATGGGGAGAGGGACAGATTTGTGGTGTTGAAGCTAATGATCACCTTTTAAGAGACTTTAAGATGATATTATGGGAGGCATACAGTAGACAGAAGGATAGAAGTATGAATCTGTGGGAAAATGTCAAGGATAAAGATAGAGAACTGAAGTCATCAGGAACTGAAATCACAAGAGGAAATGAGCTCACTCTGGAAGAGTTCACAGAATGAAAGAAGTGGGGCGAGGGTGGACATCTGGAGAATACCATGATTTAAGAGATGAGCTTAGGAAGAGAAGCCTAGAAGATAAATCACAGTTCCTTTCCTGATGAAATAGTTTGACTTTAATTACTCTTTCTATCTTCCTTGGACATTTAGAGCCACTTGAAAATCATTTTCTTATCTTTGGAAGCTCGTTTGTGATGAGCAAAAATTTCAAATAATTATTACCTGCCTCAGCTTTCTAACCCAAGGTCCAGACCCATATTCTTTGCTGGAAACCTCTACTCACAAGCTTTGAAAATAATAAACCCTTCTATCTTTATACCAATTCTATCAAAGGGGAAATCTCTAAAGCACCATAATGAAGGGACTAATTATCTATTGTTAAGAGTCCTGCGTAGATTTCTTATATATGGGGTATCTCCATTCCCCGTCAGAACCACTCAATGTGTTTGAATCTTAAAGACACAGAGCCATAACTAGTCATCCAATCAAGATATTCATGATCCATTAAAGTCTCCAAACCCTCTCTAGTATTTTAACCTTACTTTTGCTCTCCACATCTCAAATCAAACCAATATAACTGGTTTCAGATATGAACTGTGTTGAAATAAAAAATGCCTATAGTTATGAAACCGCATTTTTATCTCTCTGTTGGCTCCCAGTAACTCCTAGGATTTAAATGTTACTCCAATTTTAATTGACATGCAAAAGTTGATAAAAAGGAAAATGAATGTATATTCAATTCTTGCTTCTTTCCCTTGTTTTGGAGTGAGGGAAGAAATAAGGGTTGTGTTCTATATACTTTTGATGGTTAATTGTATCTGTCACTTTCACTAGGCTAAGGAATACCAAATAGCTGGTAAAACATTTTTTTTTTTTTTACTGTTTCAGTGGGGCTGTTTTCAGAAGAGATCAGCATATGAACGAATAGACTAAATGAAGATCACGCTCACCAATGCAGGTGGACACTGCCCAATTCATCGAGGGCCTGAGTAGAATAAATATTCAGCAGAAGTGCAAGCTTGCTTTCTACTTGAGCTGGGATAACCCTCTTCTCCTGGAGCACATACTCCTGGTGTTCAAATCATTGGATTCAGCCTCTGTTCGGGTTTCAACTGAGACTATGCCACTAATTTTCTTGGACTTCCAGCTTGTGGACAGACACTCATGGGAGTTTCCCTTTCCATAATCTTACATGGCAAACCCTAACAACATTTCTATAGTGATGAATGTATATAATAGATGGAGAAAGATATAATAGAGAGAGAGAGAAAAAAAAAACTGTGGTTCTGTTTCTCTGGAGAAACTTGACTAAGACAGGACCAATACAGCTGGGAATTCCTAACCAATACAACAGGGAAAAGTGAGAAAATGATAAGCCACGTGTAAATTCATAGCACTACGCTGGGAATCAGATAAAGCAAATGTGAGAATTTCAAGTTGAGTGTTCAGAGATTAAAATAAAGGTTGAAGTCACAGAGGCAAGAGTTTAGGTTAGAAACAAACAGACTGGAAGGCAGAGGAGTACTGGGGATTGCCACAAATTTAGGTGGTGAGGATGGAAAGCAGAAATCATGGGGTTGTCAAGAAATTGAGAAAAAGGGAATGGCAGGGATCAGGCAAACTACATTTTCAACAACTGTCATTGCAAAGAGAAAAATAATACAATGATACCTAGAGATAGAAACAAAGGGAGGTCATTTTTTTTTTCTCAGAAGGAGATTTTAGTCATAAATGTTTATCTTTTATGCTGCAAATATGAAATCCAAGTGGAAATATGAAACAGCAAAGGGAATGTATTGACTCCTTAAAGTAAAGAGATACAGAAGTAGAGTAAGCTCTCCAATTACAGATTGTTGATGAGATTAGGAGAAAGGAAATGCTAGATGCCAGGGATGTAACCAAGTGGAGATCCCACTGCAGTTCATACCTTTGAGTAAAACATCCAGCATCTAAACATGTCTCTCATGCCAGTGACACACTATTTAAAATGTTTGTGCCTATTTGAAAATATTTACTCTCTTCCAAAGGGAGTGAAAGGAAAATCCTTTCCTGTTACAGTATCTAGCACAAAACCGTGGTCTCTGTGTCACAGGCAGCTTTCTCCAAGAAGAATGGATTAGGTACCTCTAGTTAATGCAGCAACTTTCCACCATACACTATTCAGCATTTATTAGTGGAGGGACAACAGGATCATTGCAATAAAACCATCCAAACCATCCTCTTAGGGGGGGAAAAAAAGAGCATTGACATAAACAGACCTTTCTAATTATTCCCAAGTGGAGCAGCTTCTAGAAAGCTCTAGATTCGGAGGGTGGGGGGGCATCAGGGAGAGAGACTTTCATTGTCCATTCCCCACATTGACACATCAGAAATGGACAATGATAACGGCTGCTTTGGGAGCTGACAACTTTAGCAGTCAACTTTCTGATAGTCTGAATTTAGAACCTAGGAAAAGATCAAAGGAGTTAACGGATATGGGTTATTTTTAGCCAGTTTTGGGTTTTATTGACAATACTGTTTTCTTAGAAAATTAAGAAAGATTCTTATCTATTTGTTTCCAGTTGATAACAAGTAGTTCAAGCCACAGGTGTTACGTGGTAAGAGTGGTGAAGCCCAGACCAAGGCCTAGGCATTTCTGTTTTCTAGTAGCCTGTTTGGTTTCTCTCATACTCCTGGCCCTCAGTATGATAGTTGCCATCCAAAACCATATGATTTACAAGGCAAATATAATGCTCTTTGCCCCCAGCCTGCATTCCAGGTGTTTCACCAAAGCAGGAGTGATTTACCTGATTCTCACAGGCAGAGAACACTCAACAGAGGAATTGAGAAGAGTGGGAAATTAGGCCCCAGTGTCCCCTACTGTGGCCTCTCCCTAAGCGCTCTCTCCCCCTGCTTTTACTTATATTTACCTCAGCAAGGGCCTAAGAATTTGGTATTTCCAACCTTATAAGAAACCAAATAGCCAGATTGCAAGCCGATTTTTTAAATAACAATCTGCAGGCAGAAGACATTCCTAAACAAAGCATATTTTCTTTCCTCTCAATGTTCAGGAAGCCTACTTTCAAATGAAACATATCTCTTTATCATAGCACATTAATGAACCTTAAAAGAAGACTTCAACACACTGTAGTATTCTGACCTTTCTTACATGACCCTTATCCCAAAGTTAAACAGTCTAACCTTCAGCAATCGACAAATAAGGAGCTCCATACAAATAAGGAAAGCTAACTTCCCATTATAAAACAAAACAGTTCTCCAGCTACTCCTTCCTGGTTCAGCCTGCTCCACATTTTTACTCACAACATCCTATTTTCCATTTTGAAATCATTATCAGTGTAGTTCAGTAAGAACTATAGTTACAATTATAAAGATAAATTTTTATGATTTGGCGGTTTTGTTTGTTTTGCTTTGCTTATGTTTATCACATGCAACCGAAAAAGTCCAATGGCAATAGAGTGTCAGTTTTTGATCAGGGCTGCATTTTGCTGCCTCTCCCTCAGGTCTATTCAGGCTCTCTTGATTGGCTCCCCACATAGTAACAAAAGATGTGCAGGCATCATTTCCACATGCCACAAGGACCTTATATTCCCTTGATATTTCCTGGAATTCAGTTGAGTCTGGGATTGCCTCATATCTACCACTGAACCAGTCCCTAAGTGCAGATGAATAACATCAGCTGAATAATCAAGCCTCAGCAACATTCTTCAGAACTGAATCCTTCCACTTATGGGAAGGTACAATAAAAAAATGAATTTATGGAACAAAACCATTATAACAATACCATTAGAATAATCAAAAAAGAGAATACAGAGACATAGTAAAGCAGAAATTACTAAAGGGAAGAAGGCCACAAAGAGAGAAATCAAAAGTAAAGTGGGAGGAAATGCCTTCGGGTCGGAGAAAGACATCTCATATTGCAACTGACTAGCCTATCTACACTCAGCATTGAATTTTACGTAACCATCACCACTGTCTGCATTTCTAAAGTCGAACTGTTATACCTGGAAAAAGACTTCTTTTGGATTGTATTTTACTTGAAATCTTTAATCAGCTCATTGTAGATTCACATGCAGTTGTAAAAATTAACACAGAGATATGCAGTGTATTCTTTACTCAGTTCCCCAATAGTAACATTTAAAAAACAAAGTGTAGAAGAGCTAGGCAGGATACTGACATTGCTATAATCCACCACCTCTCTTGGATTTTGAAACCAATATGAAGACAATGGAATGGATTCCTGATTTACAAGGGAAAGTATAAAGTTGAGTTGAGGAAATCTTGTCGAATAGGCTCTATTGCTTTTGAGCAAAAGTGGTCATCCTCAGATGATAAAGTAGGAAATAGGAAAAATGAGGGAGGAAGGAGGTTGCAGTCAATCAGACTGAGAAATATCAGGACTTTTTTCAAGAAAATGTTTGCATACATAGTAGTCCATATTAAGATATTAATAACCTTTTATTTGAAGTATGTTTATCTGCTGTGTTTTTCTCAAAAGAAGCCTGAGGGTATGTGATAAAAGCAATTGTGACATTTGGCATTAAATCAAGGTGATTAAAAAAGATTATTTCCAAATTCTGATATTTATAATTGCTTACAGTTACCTAACCTCGGTTAAATTTTATTTCATCATGTATTCCAAATTTATTAAAAACAGCATTTTATGTGGCCAGAGAAACTGAATATATATTTTACCTAAGAAATCTCATAGAGGGCTAACAGGTCCATGAAAATATGTTTATCATCACTTATTATTAGGGAAATGCAAATCTAAATGAGATATTACTACACTCCTACTGGAATGGCTGTTATCAAAAACCCAAATTTTTTCTTGTGTTTCTTTGGAATTATTTGCTATTTAGGTTTAAGTATGTGAGGACTTCATGCAGGAAAGCAGATAGATTAGAGATTGAAAAAAATATTTCCCTTATTCCATTTTGGAGAACCAAAGGATTACTTCTAAAACTGGATTTTCAAACTCTAGATCTAGATTCAAAGGTAATATGTTATCCTTCATTCCTAAGCTCAGACTTTGGTATAACTCACTTTAACTAAACCAGAAACTAATTTCCAGCAGTTAACTACAGAGAAGCAACAAATTTGTGAAAAGTCTTTGAAGCAGAAAGATTATAGAGCAGGAGGCACTTGGGAAAACCTATTTGGCAATTCCTGTGTAAGCAAGTTAAATTGATAAGTATTTTTCATTTTTTATCTAACTATTTCAGAAAGAGAAAACTTTTTCTGTAAAGGGCCATACAGTAAATATGTCAGGCTTCATGGGCCATATGTTCTTCGTCACAACTATTCAACTCATTGTGAGTATGTGGAGAAATAGCTAAGAAAACATTTGGAACCAGGTTCTTGGCAAAGACTAGTTAGTGCTAGAGGCTCAATTCTGAGACTGGATCTGTGGTAACTTTCTTCACACTTTTGGAGAATGCAAGATTCCTGGCATGGAGCTACTTATTTTTCTAAATTGAATGAATTTGCTATGAAAGACAGTATAGAATCTCCTAAACTGAATCTATACTATATACTCAAAGAGACTTCAAAGAGACTTTACCTACTCATTTGTTAGACGTACTTGTACAAACTATCTAACCTCTGTTTCAGTGCTTCTTAATCTCTGATGATAGGGGTGAGGGAAAGGACAGTAGGAGAAGGGAAAGTATTAAGCAATCCACACACAGACATTGCTCAAATCCCAGGTTATGTTCATATCACCTCAAGTTCTATTTAGTAATAGATCTTGTCAGCAACCCGTCTCAATGTTAGGAAGGAGTGGGGTTGAAGAAAAGCATATTTATAAGCATATCATTAAATGAAGTTTTCATAAAGGCTAATGGGGAAAAAAGTCATCAACCTAGTACATGTAAAGATAGTCAAACAGGTACTGCACTCTTATGTCATCATTCTACTTCCCACTAGGCAGTGGCAAGTCTAAGTTCTCATCACATTCAAGCAGAGGGGACTAATCAAACACATGAATAACCAGAGGTGGCCATCATTGGTAGGGAGGAAACCTTAAATTCTGACACAGACTATGCTCCATTACCTTCAATGCTTTGGATATCTCACATTAAGATACACACACACACACACACACACACACACACACACACACACACACACACACTTTCAAAATTTATAAGAATCTCATTTCATTATAAACTCAGTTCAATATCCAAAATTTTATCTAAATAAGACCAAGGTACAGAGGAGTCTCCTAGGTATAATTCCTTTAGTACATCTTTTGGGGCAAAATTTCTCTCCATTTTTACACCCATAAAACTAAAGAAACAAGTTATCTGTCCCCAACATGCTCAAAATATAATGGTGTGATAGATAGGCATAGAGTAACAGTTACAGATATTCAAATTTAAAGGGGAGGAAATGGAAATAGAAAGGAGTTAGTGATCCATAGCAATTCTGAAATTTAGTTGGTCAAATTGGAGATAATAACTGGTGGTTTTCATTTTTCATATAAAAATGAACTCTCTGGGCTCATTTCCTTTTTCAGAAAAGCAATATATGCCTAGAGTTGAGTTGAGGCTCTGGCAGACTGCTGTCACTTTGTGCACTCTCTGTCCATTTTAGTCCTACTTGACAGTGTTCTGTTGGAATAATTTTCTCAAAAACTTTATGGATCTCCTGTGGATTTCAATGGGATTCACTCCATTAGAGGAAAGTTACACCCACAGATCTTTATGAGTTTAAACTTTTGCTGAGATGATTGAGGGATAACTCCCTTAAGCTTCCTAGATGCTCTATGTTTTGAATGGGAGAATCTCTGAGGTACACCCTTAAATTCTTGAAAGTACCCTTGGCCAACAGAATAGTCCATGCTTTTGATCTGAGTTTTAGCAAAAGGTTGTGACATCACATCCTTGTTTTTTCTCTAATGGACATTTTCCTGAAACTACTGGGAAGTGTTAACCTTAATTTAGAAAATTGCCATAAAAAAAGTTGAGAATTTTCAAGAACTTCAAATCTTGTTACCTTTGACTTATAGTTCTTCTCTCAATATACTATCTCTTTCCTCCACTTTTTACTATTAACAGGGAGAAGAAAAAGCAGATGGTTCCTTCAATACTCTGCTTATAAATGTCCTTAGCTCTAGGTAAAATTCATCATTTACAAGTTCTGATTTACACATAGTCATAAGAGACAATTTTGCTAAGTTTTCTGACATTACAAACATATCAAGGATCCCCTTTCCTCCTGTTTCCAGAGGCATGTTCCTCACTTCATTTTGAATCTGCACTGAATAGTGTCATAAGACCTAGATTTTCACTAATAACTAACTCAAGGAAATTTAGACTTTCTCTGTCATGCTCCTCAAAATTCTTCCAGCCTCCACCCACTTTCTGGCAAATTTCAGTTACTTACACAGTAAAATTCCAGTTCCAGGTGCCAATTACATCAACTCTATAGCTCTGTGTACAAAAATTGCAAATGTGTAATCCAAGAGTTGATGCAATAGGTAAAGCAGAAGCAAAATTCCTCAATTTACTAGTATTACTCTCAGAAAGTTCCTATGCTATCTCCTACAAGTAATTAAAGAACTAAATCACACTCAAAAATTGTTTTTGATAAAAATATACTACTAATCATTGTGAAGATTATGCAGCAAGCCAACATCAGGCTCATCAATACATTGGATAAAATAAGACCACAATGAAACTATGAACAAAACACAGTAATATAGATGATTAAATGACAGGAGTGTGATTGATTCATCAATGGCTATCAAGTAATATGGCCTCTCCAAAAAAATATGTCAGAATTACACAGATAATAACACAAATCTTTAAGGATATAGTGATCAGAGAATAGGAAGCAAATATTTTAAATCAGGTCTTGGGGTGTTTCTTAGAATATGTGACCACATTCCATATTCTGCAAAATGTAGCCAAGTATCACTGTGAAAACTACTGTTAATGTTAATAATGTATATTGACAATCCATTGTTACTTCAACCAAACTTTTTTTTTAAGAGAATATCAGAATTCTTTATGTTTAAGTTTTTTTTAAAGATTTATTTATTTTTGCATACAAGCTGGGGTGCAGGCCAGAGGTGTGGGGTGGTGAGAGGGTTCACCAGAGACAGAATGGGGAGCAGAGCAGGCAGACAGACCAAAATACACTGCTGAGGGGAGCAGCGGGTGAGGGAGGAGAGGTCTGCTGTGCCATGTGGGAATCTCCCTGGCTGGGCATCGAATTTGCCCTGCAGCTGTGGATCGTTCCACAGCACTGCACTTAACCCATTGTGCCACCAGGGAGGCCCCAACCAAACTTTTAATTCTCCTTCCAAGTGATTATTTACTTGATAGTTCAGAGTAAAAATATCAAACCCTTTTGGCATTAATCAAGGCATTATCAGGATTTAGATTGCCATATCACAGACAGTGCTTCATTGCACTAAAATACATACTTACATCCTCACCAAAAGTCACTACTTCTAAAAACTGAACAATAAATTCCTTAAGTAACTATAAATTCACTATCGAACATACCTAGTACTCTCAGTCTCTCTACACCAACCCCGTAATAGACATCTGATTAAAGGAGCTGATACTGACAATAATTATTTTCCTAAGTGTATCCTTCTGAGAACATTTAAGATAGTAGCTTACATCTGTAAAAATATCAGTGGTGCCACACCTGACATTCAAAAAATTCTGATTAACCCTTTATTTTTTGAGTATCTTTTTTAGCACTAAAGTGGTGTCATCATAAAGTACTACTAACAGATCATCAAAAACATTCAAAAGACAGCATGAAGGTATCATTGAGGCTGCTAGTGCTGATGATGATCCCCATCTGGCCTTGACCCTTGTAAAATGTGTATTTTGTCTTAAATTCTATATAATGAAACTAAGCACTCACACCGAGTCTTTACAAGTTGAGTTTCAGAAAACATAGTGAGAGGCCATTGAGTAAGTGATGAAATTTTATGCTTTTTCAGGTGAAAAGTTAGATTTTCTTTAATAAAAACAGTAAAGGTTTTGTTGTTATTACTTCAGGTATAAGAAATAGTTATTATTTATAATTTAAATATATTTATATTCTCACTTTATATCATTGCATCTAACACATAATAGATTGGAAAGAGCACCATTTACATCATATACCACTGAGGGCAAAAAAAATGCTTCCAATAAAACAGTGATGTTATGCACCTTTATCCTTAAGAATTGTTGATACTTCTAGAAAGAGCTCTTTTGACTTAATTATATAAATTTTTATTGTATGTTAGTCTTGGTCATATACAAAAAGGAATGTAGCAACAAAATATATCAGCAAAGGTGTTCCCAAACTACTCTGCACACAGATACTGCTCTTTTAAGTCACATTTTGATTGGATTTCACTGGTATCTGTGATCTCCCACAAGATTCTGTGATATCCAGGCAGTTATCGTGAAAATTCCTTTAAAAAGCGTTCTGTCATTTTCTCAGGTATTTTTTTTTTCCATTTCACTGACCATACTGTAATTTTTCATGTTCTTCAGATAAGGTTCCAAGAGAGATGTTTCAGACCAATCTCGTGCAGATAATTACTACTACTTAGTACTACAACCATGTGTAAGATGTTTTCCATCACTGAAGAACCCTGATTTCAAATTTGAGGGCGGGGGGGAACTGCATCATAGAAATGATGAAATACGGAAAATACATTTCCTTATTTAGTACAATCAGCACATTTAGGAAACACATCAAGATTGGTCCCAAAGTGATTTTTTTATAGCTACCTAATAAATGCTTAAAATAAAGGGATATAATGAAAATATTGAAAGTTATATCATAAATATAATTTCCTGCTTCAAGGACTGCCAAGTTTTTTATAAAACTTGGTTCATAAAAAGTTTCTTGCTTCAACTGAGACATATTTCAAATGTCAATAACAGCATACTCACATGACTGTGAGGATTACAAATAAAGCAGCAGATTTGCTCACAATATGTTGCCAGTAATCATTGTTGCCCAGCAGGAAAACAGGTAAAATTGTAGATATGCTCACGTCTGTGAAATACATTTGATTCCATGGTTTATATCGGATTTGCATTTCAATCCATGCTATATTCATTCTTGAAAAGCTTTTTAACACCAAAAATACGCAGTGAATCTGCGCTTTTCTAAAATGAAAATAGGTTAACTGTAGTTAAATTTTACTTACGATCTATCATTTTAAAAACATTATCTTTATATTTAAAATGTATAGCCAGCAGCCATGAGGAATTGTCCCCTGCTTCAGGCTCTCAATTTGTGAGTAGTGATTTTCCCGGAATTTCAATCCAGCAAATGATGTAGGGTACCTGCGTGCCACTGTGGCTAGAGGGTTGAAGAATGAGCAAGTAAGAGCCTCGTCTGATGTATGATAATCAGATGGCCGGCTCCACTGCCATCCTCTGCACTTGAGAGCCCAAAGAACCTGTTCCTATCAATTACTGAAGACATAGGAGAGGTTTTATAAAACTTTTCCATAATGAGGTGTTGCCATATCTGCAAACTTGCAGGAAGAGGGATGGGGATTTGAGTGTGTTGTTGGTCTTTGTCATTACTGATGGATGGAGATTTGACAGCTTTACTTTCTACTATCAAAGAAGATAAGATTATCAATTTATGCAGGGAAATAAAATCCCAGGACAAGTCCAGGCTGGATTCCTTTTACGCTTGTAATGCAGACTTAGAACAGAACTCTTATTGAGACTTTAAATCAATTATAAGGCAGTACCACAAGGTGATTGTGGTATATAACAATACCAGGGAGATGGGACCAGAGGAATGTGGAATTCTCTAAGACCTTGCCCTATCCCTATAATCTTCAACATACAGACAACAAACAGGATGAGAAATCAACTCCAGGTCTTTCCTGAACTGGAAACCAACGCAGTGTTAATGGTAGATGATGACTAATGATGACTAATTAGTGCCCATGACCTTGACTTTGCTTACTCACTTTGGCAGCAATTTCCTGATCAAATTGTAGGATTTGCTACTAGAAAGCACATCTCTACTTCATCTGGTATATACAATTATGGAGGTTTGCAAATAATGGAGTTTGGAAATGGTGACTGTTACTCTGACCAGAGCCTCATTTTTCAACAGCAAATACCTTGAACTCTCTCAGAGGCAACCTGCAGCCAGCCAGGCTTTGAAAGATGAAACGCAAAGCTGTGATGACAATGCCATGAATTTTACCTTTGCCAAACACACTGAAAAGCCTTCTGGGATATTTGTGAAACCCATAAACATGGGCAATTTATTTATTTATTTGTTTATTTTTAACATGGGCAATTTAGAGAAAGAAACCACTGATGACTATTTTGGGATGTGGCATTGAGCCGAGCACTTTCTGCAGAGGTCTTCTTGTATAAACAAGCTTGTTAATATTTATGATAGCATGCCCTTAAAACCCTCCAACATTATGATTTCCCAGTTTGGTTTTCCATATGCCAACCACAAAAGCAAAATGTGAAAGTAAAACAAGGAAACACAAACAATCCTCAAAATTGCTTAGTATTTGACTATCTTCTCCATGCCATGGTTGTAATTTTTGTTTTTTGAAATAATATCAGGAAATTTTATCCTTTTTGGAAGACTCTGTGATGCAAAAAACCGCATAACACTTCAAGGATATAAAATTTACATGAGCGTCAAAAATCAAGACACTGGTGTTGTGAGCAGTCTTCATCCATGGATGTGACCTCTTGATCAGCAATTCTATTGTTTACATTCTCAGACTGTGCGGCAATTTCTTTGACTCTTAGCATTTCCTTGAAGGACCGATAGCAAACTGTTTCCAGGATCACAAACTGCAGAGAAGTATTTCTCATCTTTCTTGTGAAAGGATGATTTTACTTAAAGCCTGAAATCCTCTCTAGCAAAAGCCTGTGTTATTTGGAAAAGCGATGTGTGGAGGGGATAGTCTCAATCCCATGTAAGAACAAGTGTAAAATTTGTGGCTACTGGTGCTTCTCTTGTGACCCTCCCAATCCAGCCCTTTCCAGGACTAATTCAGCTCAGCGTGGTTTTGATGCAGCCATCGGTGCTTTTATTCCTGTTGCTAAGTCTGTTGTGATTGGGAGGATTCACTTCAGCCAAAGGGTATCTAGCTGTTTGCTTGAGTTCTGTGCCACCTATGCTTTTTATATGCAATTTATATGCAGCAGGCAATAAATTTGTTACTAGATTTGTACATTTTGTCACTAAAACTGACCTTGAGATAGTACATTAATTCTTATATTTTACAAAAAGTATGTATTTTACAAACATAAAGTAAAGTTTATAGTCACTCTTTAGATCAAGTTATTGCTGTAAGTCTACTCGTAGGTCACTCACAAGCTTCTAAATGTTAATGTGGCATAATGAGTCACTTTACACATCTCAGAGGTAGAATACTGTATATGTCAGAGTCAACAAACTACTGCCCACACACTCTATTTGCAAAGGACGTTTTATTGAAAAACAGCCTCATCTGTTCATTTGCATGTTGTCTATGACCACTTCCCCACTTCAAGAACAGAGTTGTAGAGCTAAAGTCGAGACCGTATGTTCTGCAAAGCCAAAAATATTTATTATCAGCTATTTACAGAAAAAGTTTGCTGATCCTTGTACTGGAGTAAGGTGACAGTTTATCCTTCCTTTTACGCCCTAACACTACATAGCTCCTGTTCGGGACAACTTGGATTCCACTTTAATAATTTTTTAAAAATAGATTTTTGGTTAATAGTGATGTACAATTCCCTCACAAGCTAACTTAGAAAAACTCTCAAATGTTCTTTAGAGTCGAAAGGGAACTTCTAAGCAATTATAAATTTTCCTTGTGCTCTTATGTCAGATCAAGGGTTACAAACACTCTATCCTTTGTAATTGAATTGACCCCCAATCCTGCAATGTTACTGCTGGGATTTACTTGGTATATTAATTTCTATTTTCAGAGGAGAATCACAGCCTCAGGGTTCCAGGTGACTCAGAAAATTAATAAAATAATAACAATAATGATCAGACCAAAGGAGAAAAAGAGATGAAAATAGGAGAGAAACTCCTGACAAAGTATAGGGCAGTGCCTTCAATCACCTCTTCTACCTTTCTACATTTTAAATCAGGTAGCCAAAGAACGTCTCTTTTCCTTCAAGAAGTTCAGGTTGGGGCCTCCCTGATGGCGCAACAGGTTAAGCGCAGCACTATGAAGCTATCCAGAGCCACTGCAGCACAAGTTTGATACCACGCCAGGGAGCTTCCCACGTGGCACAGTAGACCTCTCCTGTCTCACCTGCTGCTCCCCTCAGCAGTGTACTTCAGTATATCCACCTGTTCTGCTCCCCACTCTGTCTCTGGTGAATCCTCTCACCATCCACACCTCTGGCCTTGTATGCATAAATAAATAAATCTTTTTTAAAAAATGTTCAGGTTGTACCACTTGCCACCAAGACTCCTGACAGCTCCAGACAATTTTCAGAGAGTGGCACCACACAACCCATCATGCTATATCCTCAAAGCAGCAATAGCAACAGAACCTGAAACAGTATTCCTGTACTCTTTTTTTTTTTAATTTTTTTAAAGATTTATTTATTTATACATACAAGCTGGGGTACAGGCCAGAGGCGTGGGGCGGCGAGAGGATTCACCAGAGACAGAGCGGGTAGCAGAACGGGCAGATCAGAAATACACTGCTGAGGGGAGCAGCGGGCGAGGCAGGAGAGGTCTGCCGCACCATGTGGGAATCTCCCCGGCTGGGCGTCGAGCTTGTATCGCACGCTGCCGACAGCTCCACAGCGCAGCGCTCAACCGCTGCACCACCAGGGAGGCCCTATTCCTGTACTCTTGTAGACGTTTTCCCTCCCTTCCTGTAAGTAGTTGAGGAAGCAGGGGAAATAAAATCGGAATAAAGAAGGAAAACTCCGGCACAGCAATCCTCGGCCCAATTTATCATGAGGCCATTTCATCTGCTACACCACACGCTCTTCAGAGCAGGTTGACTACATCATCGGCCCCGCTCCCCACTGGCTTTCCCTGGCTTTCCGTCCCTTCTCATAACTTTTCTGTTCACTTCTCATAACATTACTATGTCTGGGAGTTTAAAAAGTAATTTAGGTAAGATCTGCTATAAGCATTTAGCTTAAGTATCAGATTCATTTATATACTGTTAGATATAAGAGTAAAAGCTTCTTCAGGCTTGAGTAAGGCGAAACTATAAAGCAAGGAAAAAGGTAATAAACATAAAAATCAAGTGGGCTTTGTTTTTGTTTTTTGTTTTTTGGGTTTTTTTTTTTTTTTAATAATCTGGCTGATCTTCCCTGTTATGTGCATCTCGTGTTTTGCCTCTGAGAATAGAACTTATTATCAGCCCTAAAGTAAAAAAGACAGGATATTTTTCAACAAGGGCCTCAGCTTTGCCAAACATCCCAGAGTTTCTCTCCAAGGACTTGAAAAGAAAGGAAAGAATGAAGAACGGAAACCATGAAGCACGCAGAACGGCTATCATCTCATTACTGGATGAATGGCATGGTTGTTTTGTCTGATTGCACTAAGCTAGTTATCCACCGCTAGCTTCATTGACAAAAAAGGGAATCTACACAAATTATAGGGAAATTCAAGCACTAAAGGAATGTTTTGGTTCAGAGGTTTGCAATGACTATTGGCTTCAGTTTTTGGCAAGGTCTGTCTTTGCCGTATGAACTCGGCTGTGCTAGGTCAGTCTGAAGCGTTCCCAAAAGCCGACAAGAGGACAGATTTCCTTGTCATCTGTATCCCATCAATAAATTAAAGTGATGTTCTCCAGCTCGTGTTTGTTTCTTGGCAGGCTAATCTACAATCAGAAAAAGAAAAGCCTTTCATTTGTGGACTCCAGTTAAAGGAAGGAAGCTTTTCTGTGTGGATTCACCGGAGACCAAAATATTAGAAAGTGGAGGAGGAAAACCATCTGTTGCTGTCGCCCTCAGCGAGCAATCCCAAGATCTGGTTAAAGCGTTGGCGCTCATCACAGAGGAAAGGCAATCTTTCACTAGGAGAAGGCGCGTGCTTGTAATGCCACTGACGCCTGAGAATGCTCCAAGCATTATTATTTTAAGTAATATTCCATTTTTTCCTGATGTCCATTTCAGAAAAAAAAACTAAAAATTAGATATTTCAAGCATTTTAATATAATTCTTTAAATATGTCCTTTATTTATAAGGATGTGAGGGGCCTAATGGTTTGGAAATAGAGGATAATGTTCATAAACTCAAAACTTTTTACAAATAGTCGGAGCCAAGCTAGTCACTACTGCAGTCAAATTTAAATCAAAGTAAAAGTGGAGGAAATTACTACAATGATTATCTAAACGTTTAAACGTTGTTTCTTTGTCTATTGAATAATGAGTGTAAGAACTTCTCTCTCTCTCTCTCTCTCTCTCTCTCTCTCTCTCTCTCTCTCTCTTTCTCTCTCTCTCCCCCTCTCTCTCTTTCTCTCTCTCTCTCTCTCCCCCCCCTGTTCTCATCCATGCACAAGTACATTAATGAGAATAGAGCTGGTTTGGTCCTTCCTAAGCCTATAGGAGAGAAAACATGGGCATCTTTCAACCCCATTTAACTTGATCACATTTTTGTTTGATTCCCCCCCTTTTTTTTTGTCTCTTTGAAGCAGTCAAGCTAGAAACTCTGCTTTAACAACTGTATCCTTTAAAAAATATGACTTCCAGCACAAATGTTCAGTACCTTATGAGTCCATGTACCAGCAGTTCCACTCCTTATAAAAAGAAATTGGTTTTGTTTTTGTTTTTTGCTTTTTGCAGGAAAGTCATTTGTAAAGACTAGCAATAGATCAAGTGCAGTGGGTCTGAATGGTAAGAATGCTTGATGAAAACTTGATAGAGGAGTTTCACCGAACAGAAATGTGGATCTGGTTTTGGTTACTCAACAGAAAATGGGATGTGCACTTACCTAGTTTACTTGTAAAAGGACTAAACCACAAGTTAGGAGATTTTGTTTCTGGTTCTGGTGAACAATACAGTCCCTGAAGCCAGACTGCCTGGCTCTGAATCCCGGCTCTGCCATTTTTCAGCTTACTTAACTTCTCTGAGCCTCAGCTTCTTTGTCTTAAGATCAGAGTAAAAATACTACTCTATAGGGTAGTAATATATGACACATGATAACCAGTATGTGTTTGTTCAATAGAATAAAGATCGGATCATATTCCATTTATGCTCAGTTTTTTGTTTGTTTGTAAATAGAGATAATAACATGTTTTCTTACATCAGAGGACCCCGTGAGTAAGTAATCTTATCTTTTGCCCCATCCTGCTTCCATATACAGGAAATACAGGCATGAAGCAACAGCACTCAAAGTGGAATTTAAAGTGGTTGTAACAAAATTCCATCAGGAACTGCTTCAGACTATGGACAATTGAGTATTATTTTCCACTGAAAAGATGGTTGTACCTCACTAAGAGAAAAAACTCATTAGAGAACCAAAGTAACCTTCTCTACATGCACAGAATATATACCCTTAGCCTCTTCTCTGCAAATCAAATGGTGGGGGATAATGATGAGCATTTCAGAGAGTATCTCATAAAGACTAACATCAGATCAAGTATAAGATTTTGATTTGTGACCTTAGGTAGATTACTCCTTTTTGAAAGAAAATTGCCTTCTAGTGAAAGGAA
This sequence comes from Scalopus aquaticus, assembly GCA_004024925.1. NCBI lineage: Eukaryota > Metazoa > Chordata > Mammalia > Eulipotyphla > Talpidae > Scalopus > Scalopus aquaticus. Next base: position 52,983 of record PVIJ01003646.1, read on the forward strand.
TCATTAGTTTAGTTTTCTTATTATCTTTCATCACAATATTTTGCTATTAGTCATCTGGACAGCAATGAGGAGTTTTTTCTTCTTAGGAAATGTCCCATAAATAAGAAATAGACACATTTCATTTCCCTTCTAAACTCATCTTTTTCCTGAACCTCAAGTTTGAGAAGGTTCTTAAAACATCTTTCAATTCAACCCATTTGAAATTTGATACCCACAACAGGAGAAGGGCCCGGTACATGGTCTCCTCTGGGGATAGCAAATCACTCCATTGCTACACACAGCACTGATTATTCTAAAAATTTTCATAGTATTAATGATTAGAAATTTGGCAAAAACAAAATGAAACAATATATCTCATAGCAAGCACAAAAAAGGAAGTATCAGTACATTGCCTTGTAAAACGTGATTCTCGTGAATCACAGGAAACTAAAAGAAAAATTAATTTTTGTCATGTCTTTGGAAAGGTGATTTAGCACATTTCAAATGTGCTAAAGGAAAAGTCAGACTTTTCGGGAACAACAATCAAATAATTAAGATAACAAGGCAAACAGGTAAATGCCCCAAAGTATGGATAAGCAATTAATATAAAACAAAATGCAATCAATCAATAAAGTTCTCACATATATCATTTTATGTATAATAATTATTTTGCTTTCTAAATTGTATAACCATTTCTGCCTAATAATAATTATGAAGTATCACCTTTAAAATTAGATAATTCAATGCTCACAACATATGCACACATTGAGGAGGTGGCAACATAAACTATACAACCATATGAAGAGCAATTTGTCAGGACATAGTAAAAAGAATTATACACATTATTCTATCAAATAACTCTTCCTTGTGGGGTTTTAGTCTATGTAAAAATTCAAGAAAATAAAAGTACATATACATGTGTATATATACATACTAATAACCATGTTATTTAAAATAGCAAAACATTAAAAACCACTTCGCGTGCAGCCATATAACCCTTCAAAAGTATATTTGCAAGTCATTTTTAGAGATAAATATAGGGACTATACTAGTACTGGAAAATCATCATTAACAGATTTCTAACTGAATCAGCTATTAATATTTCTTGAGACTGAGTCCCCAAAGTCCTAACATATCCATGCAATGTTCCAGGTCTTAAGAAGCAATTCTTTCTCCGATTTCTTTTTCTTTTCCTCAAGTAGACCTTTATTCTTTTTCTTTTTTTTTTTCTTTTTTAATCCTCGCAGGAAGATTCGTCTGAAGCTGTCTAAGTCTATGCAGCGCTGTCTACTTGGACCTCAGACTTCTATAAGGCAAAATCTCAGCTACCTTGCAGTTCAAGTGAAACAATTGTGAGAGTAGAGAGAGAGTCAAAAATGAGTTTAAAGCCTCCAAGGAATCACCTATTTTTAATTTTGGAACTTTGATTCTTGTGTCAGTTATCACTGTGTAACAAATTCTAAAGCTTTGAATCTTAGGATAAAGGTGAATTTGCTCTTACGAGTTTTATCTGTCAGTGGAACTGTTTTGTTGACCTGAGCAGTGTCTGGCTACTTTCATTTGGGTTCCTCCATACTTGTGGCCATCTGAAGGAGTAGGTCAGAGGTCAGGTGAGATAAGCTACCAGCTTGGGGTGACTCATTTCTGCTTCATGTAGTCCCTCATCACACAACCTTATTTCTGTGGTGATGGCAGGCTTCCAAGAGAGGAAGTACAATCACTCAAGTATTTTGTTCAGATCTCCACTTGTACCACATCTGCTACTATTCCATTGGTCAAAGAAAGTCATGTGAACAAGCCTACTCAGTAGGAACGCACACTCAAAGGGCACTGTCGCATGTGGCATGAAAAGTAGGGAACTTTAGTGCATTTAATAGAACACACCTCGGCAAATGTGCTTAGGAAAAACTAAGTTTGCATTAAAAACTATCTCAGTTGTATTCTAAGACCACACCTGAAACCTGCTGACAGGTGTGGTTCTAGCTACCTATGTGACTTTTATTTGCTAAGAATTCTCAGCTTACCTTCCAGCATCTATGTACCTTCTTTGCCGCTATGTGCTCTTTTCAAGAAACTCCAGCTCCCACAAATTTTTTTCAGTAGTCTCATAACCCTGAACATTTGGGCATCTAAGTTCTCTCTGTACACTCTGGATAAAGAAACAAACAGCCCCAAGCAGGTTTTTTAAAATATAAAATATTTCCAGAATCTATGGAAACTATCGCTTATATGTACACCCAGGTCCCATAACCTGCAGTTTATAGAGTGTCATGGACTAAATGTTTGTGTATCCTCACAAATTCATATGGTGAAAACTCACTCCCCCACCACGTGATGCTATTAGAAGGTAGGGACTTAGGGGGTCAAATAGGTTTAGATGAAGTCACGACGGTGCTGTGTTCGTGATGGGATTAGCGCCCTCGTAAGAAAAGGAAGAGACTACATAGCCTCTCTGTGCCATGCAAGGAGCAACCAGAAGAAGGCCATCTGCAAGCTAGGAGTAGTGCCCTTGCCAAGAACCATATATGCCAGTACCTTGATCCTGGATTCCCCACCCTCCAGAACTATGAAAAATAAATGTCTTTTGTTTAAGCCCTTCAACCATGGTATTTTATTATAAAAGCCCAATCTAAGACACAGACCAAAGTAAAATAAAATGTGCCTAAAGATATTAGTCATAGATAGTTACTGCAACATAAACTTTTACAAAATGCCAAGATCAAAATAACCTATACTCACATTAAAATTAAATGTGCAATGCCATACCAAATGATTCTTTGTGTGTAATTGTTATCTACAAATTCTTTTATCTGATATTTCTAAAAATATTTCTGACTTACACACCAAACTCTAGGACTTCAAAGGGTCTGAATCAGTAGTATCCCTCTTTCTTTCAGAGATTATCACAAAGTGTAAATAAAGGAAGACATCATCAGCAGGTGGGCAACCAAATTAACACCTTTGCTGTTGATAAAGCAAGACTAGAAGATGCCATTTACTACAAAAGTCAAATGTGCATGCTAACTGAAACTGAAAATCAGTCAGAATAATTTATTCAGGAATCAGCAGTTCTGATGAGAGATAGACTCTTATGTTGGCAGGTAGGTGGTCAGATCCAAAAAAGAATTACCACATGGAAAGCAAAAGTTGCCCTGCCTCCTGGTTCTGGCTTCCTTCAGGCTTTTATTCCCTACAACAGAAAGAGGGAAACCAAACCAAGTAGGTTTGATTTAGTCACCGAAAATGGAGAGTTCAAAGGCATCACTGACTGCTCCCTTGAAAGATCGAACAAAGGAGTGAAGTTACTCTAATTAAGCTAGCTCTGCTTTAGGGGCCTCCCTGGTGGCGCAGCAGTTGAGCGCTGCGCTGTGGAGCTGTTGGCAGCCCGCGATGCGAGTTCGACGCCCAACCAGAGAGAACCCCACATGGTGCGGCAGACCTCTCCTGCCTCGCCCGCTGCTCCCCTCAGCAGTGTATTTCTGATCTGCCTGTTCTGCTCCCCACTCTGTCTCTGGTGAGCCCTCTCGCTGCCCCACGCCTCTGGTCTGTACTCCAGCTTGTATGTAAAAATAAATAAATCTTAAAAAAAAAAAAAAGCTAGCTCTGCTTTAAAGAAAATTTCATAAATTGGTAATATGTCTGTCTCCCTAAAATCAACAAATGGAATAAGAAAGCTATCCAAAGGGATAATGGGAAAAATCTATTAAAGGAAAAAGAAAATATGCCAATTGAAATGAAAGACTATGCATTCCACCCTACCCATGAAGAAACTCAGTAAGGGATAAACAACCTTTTCAACAAATGGCACTGAAACAGTGGATATTGATTGGTTAAAAAAAAAAAAAAAGAAACTTTACTTAAACTTCCAAACTTCTATAAAAATGTACTCAAAATGAATCCACTGCATTTAAATATAAAACAAAAATTATAAAACTTTTTTTTAAAAGGAGAAAATCTGGGCCTCCCTGGTGGCGCAGCGGTTAAGCACTGCGCTGTGGAGCTGTGGGCAGCGGCCATGTGAGTTCGACACCCAGCCAGGGAGAATCCCACATGGTGCGGCAGACCTCTCCTGCCTCACCCACTGCTCTCCTCAGCAGTGTATTTCCATTGATCTGCCTGTTCTGCTCCACACTCTGTCTCTGGTGAACCCCCTCGCCGCTCCACGCCTCTGGCCTGTACCTCAGATTGTATGTATAAATAAATAAATATATCTTTAAAAAAAAAAGGAGAAAATCTTAAGACTCCAAAAGTAGACAGAGTTCTTAGACTTGACATCGAAAGCCTAATCCATAACGGCACAATTAACAAATTGAATTTCATCAAAGTTCAAAACTGTGAGCAAGCTTATTAAGATAATGAAAGACAATCCACTAGACTGGAAGAAGATATTTGCAAACCACTTATCTGACAAGGACTAATACCTCAAATGTATAAAAAACTTTCAAAACTCAGCAGTAAGATATCAAAAAACCCAATTTAGGAAACTGACAAAAATCCAAATAGACATTTAACCAAAGTAGTACGCAAATGGCAAATAAATATATGAAATATATAGAATATGAAATAGTAACAATACTAAATATTAGCAAAGATTCAAAATAAACTCATAAATTGCCAGTGAGTATACAAACTGGCATAAACCCCCTCAAAACAGTTTGGTAGTTTCTTTAAGAAGTATATGTACCATAAACAAGAAACATTCAGCGAGGAAGGGGGGGAATAAGGACTCAAAATGGGGGAGAAAAGAGCACAAGGGACTATGGTGATGGTTCGCAGGTGAACTGGTGGTGGGTAACCCATGGGGAATACACAGTAATCTAAAAGACATAAATTTTTTTTTAATTTTTAAAAAGAAAGAAAAAGTATATGTACAACTACTCTATGACCCAGCAATTTCACTCTGGGTATTTAGCCTAGAATCGTGAAATTTATGTTTACAAAAAAAAAAAAAAATCTGCTCATGCAGCTTTATTCCTACTGTTAGAAACTGGAAATAACTCAAATATCCTTCAAAGAATAAACAAATTGTGGTCTACCCATGCCATGTAATGCTATTAAGAAATAAAAAGGAATAAACTATTAATATACATAACAACTGAAAATTATACTGAGTGAAAAAAGGCATTCCTAAGGGATTCCATATCATTATATTTTTATAACAATTAAGAAATAACAAAAGTGATGCAATGGAAAGGAGATTAATGGTTTCCAGAATTTACAGACAAGGAAGGAGGAGGGGGATGGGAGCAGGGAGTGGTTATCAAAGAATGACACAATAGATGGTTGGAATAAAAAATGTTCTATATCTTCATTTCATCAATGTCAATATCCTAGTTATAATATTGTATTACAGCTATGTAAGACATTACCCTTGCAGAAACCGTACGTGATCTCTGCATTATTTCTTATAACTGCATATGAATCTATAGTTACCACAAATAAAAAGCATGCTGTGTGATTTGAATTAAGTATAGAAGACAGGAAGGAATTGCAACAACATATTACATATTTTAGTTGTTTCTATACATTGTGCTTTCATTTTTCTTTGGATAAAAATCTTTTAAAGTTTCCCTTGAACTTTCTTCTTTGACCCACATTATATTTTTAAATCAAATTTTATTGATTTGCCACTTATTTACAAAACTATATAACTTTGGAATTACAGTTTCATGATCTTAACATGTGTGCATGCCTCCGTGCCCCTCTACCAAGGCTCCAGGGCTGACACACTATCTACATTACCCCATCCAGCCCCGCTTTCCTCCCATATCCATAACCGCCATATTTTCCACAAAGTGAGTCTAGAGTTATTTTTATTGGGTTTTCCCAGTTTGTTTCCTTTAGTTATTTATGGGTCACAAATGAGTACTCTAGTAATTGCCTTTCATTTTTGGATTTATTTCATGGGTCTAGTCACCTCAAGATCCATCCATATTATCCCCAAAAGTCATCATTTCATCTTGTTTTAATAGCTGAGTAGTGATCTATGTAGTACATAGGCCACAATATCTTTTTTCCCATGGAGAGATAAATTTTATATATTTATTGATTTATGTTTTTACAACAAAGTGAAAAGCAAATTAGCATTCAGTGTTTGTTTTTCAGCAGTTTTTCTCAGATCTCCTTGCCCAAGGAGTTACTTTATATAGGTGACGTGATTATCATAGCTTTGCTTTTCCTCTATCTTAGGTTCTTATGTGTTATTTAGTATAATTGGTAGGTTATTTGGGGGTCTGTGAACACTCAAATATTTTTCCTTATAAATCAACAGTAATTGCTTCTTCACTTTATAAATTTCCACTCAGGAAATGTTTCAAAGGAAACTCCTATAGCCTGGAAACATTTAACTTTGGTGCACAGTTTCTTTCTATATGGTAAATTCTGGGGGTACCAGACTTAATCCGCCTGCTTAGCAATCTTAGCAAAAAGAGCTTATCTTCCTACTGGTTCTAGAGAGAGTCCTGGGTTTGGTCTCAATTAGCCTGACTAGATTCATATGCACATTTCTGAAACGATCATTTAGTCATGGGAATTCAGTCTTCCAACTGGTGAGGACTCAAGTCACACACCCCCAAGCATCAGCCCACTCAATCCAAATGGACTGATGGGTGAGTGGGGTAGGAGAAGATTCCTTCAGAGGACATTGAAATGCCATTACCAAAAGATGGGGCAATGGCCACTGAGCAACCTTAACAGTTGAAGAAAAAGCTTAAAAGTGACTGATTTGGAAGTACCTCTCTGAGTCAGAAGAAGCACTGCCATTTGGCATTGATTGTTCATTATTCATTTATTCATTCATTCATTCATTCATTCATTCATATCACTCTTCAAAACGTCACAAGATGAAGCATTGTTTCCTTTCTCCTCATTACAATGGCTGCTCTTTGATGATATTACCTTTTTTAATCTGCCAAAAGAGGTAACACAAAACCTCAGATGACACGCCCCTCTGCTGGACACCATGCAAGGACACCATGAACCCCGCATTGGCTGAATCATGGTATCAAGAAGGGGGCTGTGCTCTGACTAGTAGCCCGACATCTCTCCTCTTCTGCCTTGAGCTTCAGAAATGGATAGGACTTCCGAATCTTTGGGTTCTTTCTTTGTCATTTTACTCTCACTTTAGTCATGTTTAGCAGAAATAGCACGGAGAGAGAACATGGAAAAAAGGCAAGAGCGATAGTATGTTCGCAACCATAAAAGGCTATCTGGTTGAAGGTCTTCTGACTCTTTCCCTGCTTCCTATTGCCAAACAGCACAGCATTTATTAAAACATACCAAAAGCCAAATAGGCTCATTGCTGGCAGCAAAGTTAATTTAAAGAGCTGGAGCAGGAAGATTACAGAACTGGAGAGCTATGAGAACCAGTTTCAGAAGAAAACTTAACAACCAGGAAAGCACTATAGTTTTTATAAGTGTCTGAAATCAGCACAAATGTAGGCAGCTACTCCAATATATCTGACCGGTGTTTCCCTTCAAATGTAACATATAAAAAGGCGGTATTAGCCATATTAGCAATGGCTTACTGTAAAAAATCAATGAGATCTTAACAATGATTTATTAATAACTAGATCTAAGTTATATTGACTGTTTCTATCAACACCTATATTCTATTTCATAGGAATCATTTTGAGTTCTTAAAGTCTATTTTAGAAAAAAGAGTTAAGGATTTACACTTACATGTTCATTGTCCTCTAAATCACCTACTAATAATTAGATGTGACTCCTCAGACATAGAAATTCTAGGTCCTTCTGCCTGGCTTTCAATGAAGGTTCCCAGCAGCAACACCAAAGGGAGTTGGTGACCTGTCATTTAATGTCCCACCTTTCTCCCTTCTGTTCCTGGATAAGGGCTATGGACATTTGTTCTTTCTCAGGTAAAATTCTATATAGATGCTATTTCAGGACTAGTCCAGTTCATCTTATAGAAAAATTCAGGGGTTGTCAGCAAGCTGATTTATCATTCACTGGGAGCTTTATAGTGTATAAGCCCTCCTTTTTTTTTTAATTGTTTTTACAGCTTAAAAAGCACCATGACTGGTGTACATTATCTCTTAAACAAATTCATTTATTAATTGCATTTGTGTCGATGTTTGTGGCAGTCTTCCATACAGGATGAAAAGTGGACTATTTTGAATTTTAGAGATTTTATGTTATAAATTTATATATCATATATATGAAGTAGGTGTTCTTATCCCTTTTTTTAGAAGCTTGGAAAAAAGTCCACCAATATTCCCAAGCCCTTCTAAGTAGTATGTGGAAAACTTGAAACTTAGACTCAGTTTTTCTGAGCAAGTTCACCAAACTTTTCACATCTACTCAAAAAATAAAAACTATGTATGTATTCATAACATTAGAAATACTGAGTGCAGTTCACAAGTGATCTCAATTGATACTAGATGTCTGCTATGAAGCAAGCAAAACAAATATTTAAGTCTCTGTTTTGCAGCTGTAAGAACAAAAGCCTTAGGGTGAGGGTTAAATGATGTATAAAAGATCACAAAACATTCAGATGAAAAGTCCAGATCTAGAAGACAGAAATTGGGATTATTTATTATACTGTATTCCAGCTCTAATATGTCAGTTTGTACATTGCCTCTCATTCAAATTATGCTTATGTAATTATGTTTGTGATGAACAGTTTTGTCTCCCCCAGTTTGGGGGGATATTTTTATTTATTTTTTTCATTTATGCATGCAAGAACTGGGGTGTCAGCCAGATGTGTGGGAGGAAGCAAGAGGATTCACTGGAGGCAGAGTGGAGAGCAGAACAGGCAGATCCACTGCTGAGGGGAGAAGCGGGTGAGGCAGGAGAGGTCTGCTGCACGATGTGGGAAACTCCCTAGCGGTTATCGAACTCATGCTGCAGTGGCTGTGGATAGCTTCATAGTGCAGAGACTTAACCCACTGTGCCACCTGGGAGGCCCAGTTTGTTTGTTTTTTTTATAGGGAGAGAGCTTTACTTGAAAAAAATCTACCCAACAGAAGAGCTAAAAAGACACTTCTCCAAAGAGGAAATGCAAATGGCCAACAGGTATATGAAAAAATGTTCAACATCACTTATAATCAGGGAAAAGCAAATCAAAACCACAATGAGATACCACCTCACGCCAGTGAGAATGGCGCACATTAAAAAAACAGGCAACAACAAATGCTGGCGAGGATGTGGAGAAAAAGGAACTCTCCTACACTGCTGGTGGGAATGCAAACTGGTCCAACCACTATGGAAAGCTGTATGGCGATTCCTCAAACTGCTAAAAACGAAGCTCCCATATGACCCAATAATACCACTTCTGGGAATCTACCCAAAGGACACAAAAACATTAATCCAAAAGGACACCTACACCCCTATGTTCACTGCAGCACTGTTTACAATAGCTAAGGTATGGAAACAGCTAAGATGTCCAAAAATATATGACTGGATCAAGAAGACGTGGTATATATACACAATGGAATACTATTCAGCATTCAAAGAAGATAAACACATGCAATTTGCAGCTACATGGATGGAGCTAGAAGGGATCATGCTCAGTGAAATAAGACAGAAGGAAAGAGAAAAATATCAAATGGTTTCACTTATAGCAGGAATATAGGTGAACCAAATAAGAGAGAGACATTCAGCTAGGAAGGGGGAGATAAGGGTCAAAATGGGGGAGAAAAGAGCACAAGGGACTATGGTGAGAGTTCACAGATGAATGGGTGGTGGGTAACCTACAGGGGATACACAATAATGTAAAAGATAAAATAGTAATAACAATAAAAAAAAAGAAAAATTCTACTCAACAAGACCTAGAATGATGGATAGTGGTGATGAAGATGATGGAGATAAAGATAACTTTCAATTATTACCAATGTATTTTTGTGAATCTATCTAGTTTTCCAATCATGAGAATTCCTATCCAATCTGTTTAAATACTGTTTGTGTATTATTTTTCTCTCACAGAAAAAAATTATTGCATTGTGAGCAGTTATGGATCAACATTTGAGAGCTATCTTTAAATAGTAATAAAATGTTTTATAAGCAGAGGAAAACTCAACAGATTTATGTTAGCTAGGATCATTAAATGTACACATTCATCCCTTTTGATACGGAGAAGGTAAAACAACAGTTATTTTTAAAAATAAATGTATTAGACCTTCGGTGGGGGGCACGGTGTGGCATAGACAGGTGTTCAGTGTAAAGCAGTACACCTGAAACTTATGCCCTGTTGCAACCAATTTTACTGCAATGAAGAAAAAGTTTGTATGAAAACAGGTCCCTCCATTTAATTTTCCATTATAACAAAAACCAGCGGAAAAAAAATTCTGTACTTCAGCTCCATGTGGTATCACATGGAAATCTAAACATCCTTGAGATTTGTTTGACTTAGTAGGAAGAATATAGATAGCGTGCCTTTGTTGACTAAGAACACAACTGTCACTCAGGGGGTTAAAAGACTCACTCAGAACATTACTATCAGTGAAAAGAGGATATTTATAGAATGATCGTGATGGGATAACATTCCCCTGTTTTGTTAGCAAGGAAGCTTTATTTCTGTCAAAAGGAGAAAGACAAATACCAGATGGTTTCACTTATATGTGGAATATAAAGAAACAAAACAAAGGGTCAGTCAAAACCAAACCAATAACAGACCCTGGAAATATGTCTATGGGATTAAGGTTACCAGAGGGGTGAGGAAGGAAGGAAAGCAAAGTGTGGAGGGGGCCCAGTGGACTGTGGTGAAAGGTTACGGGGGGTGGGGGGGTGCCACGCATCTGAAGTGGTGTGGTCCTGCACCTCTGAATCACAGTGTTGTAAGCCAATGCTCCAGCAATAAAAATAAAATGAAACATAATGAATTCTTATTTCTACCCAAAAAGGTGTGGGGGATATGCGTGTGTGTACACGAAAGTACTTGACCAGTTACTGGGCACTGTAAGATATTTTTTATCATTATCCCACTAGGATAATGAAAGTGTCATTCACTTTAGCCTTCAGTGTCTGAGCACTAAGCAACAGAGCTTCATGGATCATAAAGGTGAAATCTCCAATCAAAATGTAAGAAAAAAGAACTCTAGCTATGCCAACGTTCTGAGAGCACCATGTGGTGCAACAGAGCCACTGGCTTTGGAACAGCGCCATGATTCTGACGCCTCGTGCCAGAGACTGCATCAACTCAGGGTCATTTGGGCAAAAGTAATGAAGTATATGAAAGCCATGTTTGCGCAGCAGATACGCAATATCAACCATGTTGTGTACACTGGTGATAAGAGTATGGATTGGGAAAAAAGTGCCATTTTCTCATAAGTAGTGGAGAATTACTGGTAGACTGAGCTTGAGTTCTCCATTAATTTTCTTTCCTCATAGGAGCTCCACTCAAATCTAATATGAGAGAGAGAAAAATATCACCAGAAATATTTTCTAGATCTAAACAACAAAGGAACATGGGATAAACTATAAATTCTATATTATTTGTTCTATTATTTCAATGATGAGCTAAATAGGCAAAGTGTGTGCGTAGCAGTTATGCTCAGAAAATGCTCATTAGGTGCCCTCAAATAGCAGATCACAACCTGGATCCTATCCTTCCCCTTACCTTGATAACAAGTTCTCAAAGGTTACAATTGCCAGTGAACACCCGCAGTGTTACCGGAACCAAGCTGCCTTGGCAGCGGGAGACTCTTACCACGCTGCTCCAGAGCAGCTGTGGCAGTTGCCCCTGCCCAGTTACTGCCGCTTTGAACGGACCAATCAGGGGCTAGGAGCTGATGGGCAGGCCTGCTGCTCCACCATATGTCAGTTATGGCAGTTGCTCCTTCCCAGTAACTGCCGTTTTGAATGGACCAATCAGGTGCTAGGAGCTGATGGATTGGTCCAATCAGCTGCAGGATTGAAAATGGTCCAATCAGACTTGTGGATGGTACTCTGGGAGAGGATATAAGCCAGGACTGGAGGGACCTGAAAAAAAGAGGAAGAGGGGAAAGAGAAGAACAGGAGAAGACAGACGACGACGAGGACACCAGCCCCCAGGAGAAGAAAGATGACGGTTCCAGACTCCGAAGAGAGAAGACAGAAGTTCGTTCCTGGCCTCCGAGGAAGAAAGAAGAAAAGAAGCGTCCAGCAGCCGCCCTCCGAGCAGGAAGAGAAGCCAAAGGACTCTGCAGAGACGGGGCCTCTGGTCCTGTCTCTGACGTAGCCTGAAAGGGGCTCCAGTGGCCCTGGGCTTGGGGTCTCAGAGACCTGTTTGCTGGTCTAACCCAGCACCTCCCAAGGAGCTGCCATCCCTGATGCATTCTGGGGGAGGTGGCCGCCACCTGAGGATGCAGTGAGCTCTCTGTTCCCCCGTTTGTAAAATAAACCCCATGTTGTTCCTGTAGCTGAAGTCTCCTGCAATTGTGCGCGCGGGTGAGACCCACAGCCAGTGCCCTGTGCTCCCATCAGGCGCTGCCCTTTGTTGTTTTGGCCTTTTGGCCCTCTGGGGCTTTTTGGTGGCTCTGGCCACAGAGCCTGGGCATTTGTGCCCTGTCTGCCCCGATTTCAGTAGTTCAGTTTAGCAATGTGCAGCATTGATCTGTGCTATTTGGCTGTGGCAGTCCTAAGTCAATGTCTAATCAATACCCATCTTAGGAGTACTGTATGTCCCGCCCATTCACACAGAGGATGCTATTTTCAAACCACACACAAACGATGCAATTCATTTCTTTCTAGACTTGAAGGCTGATTTCTACAGAGCCTTCTACATGCAACAAATCAGTCTAATTTCTCTTAGGTCTTCAGTTATCTCCTTTTTTAAATTACTGTTTTATTTCTTATTGCAGTAACATTGGTTCCAACACTGGTTATGACTCAGAGGTCAGGATCGCACCTCTTCAGATGCAGATTATCACACCACACCCACCATCAACACCTCAGACTTCCACCACAGTCTCTCTCGCCCCCCAACTCCCTTTTCTCGCCATCCTCATCCTCCCCTGTCAAGTATTTTCTTTAAGCTCAGGGGACTGAGTCAATGTATGTATGGAACTGGAGAGAGAACTCTAAAATAAGCAGGACGGAGACCTGTACCATACTCAGTCTGCTCGGCAGCCTCTCACTGTGAGAGCACTCAGCTTTGTCCTTCAAAGGGGGGAGGGAGGGAAGGCTGGCCATTAAGTTCTATACAAACTCCTGAACAACAAAATTTGATAAGCTTTGAGACTGGTGACTCCTTGGCAGTGCCAAGATGGGGGAGCCCTAGTGGACCTGGAAGCTCTGGGACACACACACACACACACACACACACACACACACACACAGGGTCTGCATTGCTCCCATACACACACACACACACGGTCTGCATTGCTCACACACACACACACACACACACACGGTCTGCATTGCTCCCATCTGGTATCTGGAATTGGATCTCGATCACTCTTAAGTCAGGAGATATAAGCAAATATTTCCTTGGGTTCCGTGAAGCGCTATAGCAATTAAAAAACCTGAGGACGGGGTCTTGGGAGCCCCATTCCATCAGAAATACCGATGAAAATCTGGATTTCCAACTCCTATCTCAATCCCTCGCGGGGATTGAACCCTTCGCCCGTGGGAGCTGATGCTATCTCCAGTACAGTGTCAGAACCGAGCTTAATGTAAAGAATATCCAGAAGGTATCTGTTGAGAATTAAGACAACTCCTTGATATTGGGGGTGAGGAGGGAAGAGAAACTCACACATCAGGTATCAGAAATAATGATAATGGGGGGGGGGATAGAGATTTTCTTTATACTACCTAAGAAGACTCTAAACTTCAGATAAGCCTCTGACCCTCATTTGCCTTTCATGGCCTGCTTTACAGTGGGACAAGGACCCCCAGAATGCTTCAGGATAGACCCACACTCTCGGAGAAGAGAGTTTGTCTCAAGACAGAGGAAAGTTCCAGGGTCCTGCTTCTGGCTACCCTTGTCACTATGCAGAGCCTCAGAAATACACATGCTTCTATCTCACCTGCAACATCTGTTTAATAGTTAAGACACAGGATGATATATTTCACATTCCAGTCCTCATTGCCCTCTTCTATATCATTTATCTTGATATGCTTGATGACTTTATAGTAGCACTTGGCCTTTTTATTTTCTCTACTGCACACAGAAGTTGACCCCACTCATTCACCCATTCTGAACCTCTGGGGTGCTCAAACAATAATGCTACAGTTATTGTTTTTTAAATTTGTCTCCAAAATGGGGGTTGGGGCAAATTATTATTTACATATCAAAGACTTTCTAAATCCCAGTCTTCTCCCCAGCTGTTTGGTAAGGAGTTGACTGAGAGGACGCATGCTGGGGTCTATAAGGCTTCCCCCTGCCAAACTCAAGTGTGTTGTCTTCTGTCTGCCCATCACTGGGGACTCACTAGAAACATGAGCATGAATAGGATCCTGTAGGAGAGGCAGAAAAGACAAGAGGGGGATGAGGAAGAAGGTCAGAGATAAAAAAATAAGTCCTCCATTTCAATTCCCAACTTGTGTCCCTTGTCAAGAGCAGCATTTGCTAAGGCTCCACTTTCTGGACCTCTGAGCCTCTGGATGAGCTCGAGAGTAATGACAGGGCCGCCAGGAAAGGCCGCATTCATGGTCAAGACTGCAAAGAGGATGTGATTCTGAGAGAAATGCTAGTACTTTCCCAAATTAAAAGGGAAAGTACAAGCTGACATCACATGTACAAGACCACCAATTTTGTCTCACCAGAACTCAAACTTTTATCACAAATGATCAGAACCAAATTTTCCAGAAGAGTGTGTTCCTTTATTAAAGATTAGCTCCCACCTGCCACTCTTTTTTTTTTTTTTTCACTCATGAACCTGTGGGATGTGCTAAGTTCCCTTTAGGCCCTCAGGGCATGGCAGATATCACTGGGGTTGGGAGGGAGTCTCTCCCCATCCTCCTTTCTCTCCCTTGGCCCCTGGCCAAGGCTGCTGGCAGGAGCACCCAGTTACAGTGCTTGAGAAGCCATGTAGGAATATTTCCTCCAGGGTTGCTGAGCAGTAGCCAGTCCTGCAGGGGAAAGCAGCTGCACGGAGCAGCTTCCCCTGAGCGCTCCCAGACGTACCATCTCTCTGGAAAGTGCAGCCAAGAACTTTTGGAGAGCCAGGTAAGGCAATACAAGAGCACACCAGGTTATTTCTCTAGGGAAATCTAAAGAGGAATGCGAGGAAGAGAGAGTGACTCACAGGGCATTTATGACCCAATAATAGGAGAAAATGTGCTTCTATTGGGATTCTAAAAAAAAAGTTCCTTAGAGAAATCTCATTTGGAAATGTGCATTCCTATTTCCTCTCATATAACAGACAGCAGAAAGAAAAGCGGTGAAATGACACACCAGGGTCATGGGGAAAGGGAAGGAGAAATGATCTCTCTCTAAATTCTCCCATCACTAACCCACTAGCAAGAACCAAATATCTAGAAAAATAAGAGGTTTATAAAGCAGAAGAAATAAAACAAGGTATTACCCACTGTTACAGAAAAAAATTTTGTTTAAAAACAGATTTAGACTGAATATAAAATATCTTACTATATATTGTTAGGAATTAGAATATAATGCAAAAACAATAAAATGAAAAATAAGTTTTGCAAACTTTTAACTTGGAGTTTTTAAATAATGTGGTAGCTTGGTACAGCATAACATCATCTTATCAGGCACACAAGAAAATTTAACTAAACGTGTGAAGCAATGATTAAGCCCATCGATTTTACTAGCCTAATATCAAAGAACATGGGCTTTGTAAAAAGATGAGGTTATATTACACTGGTCAACAAATTTTTACAAAAGTCATATAGCTGAAATAAAATTAGTCATTTCCTATCAGTTTGTATGTGCTCAACACGAATATGACAGTCAAATTCTAATTTTGGCTCCAGGTTTTTTTGTAATCTGCAATAAATGGATGTTTACATCATGAAATGCATGCCACTAGTAATAGGCCTACGGTTAATACCTGTGAAAAATCAAGCCATAGACTACTTCTTAGATTTCTTCTCTTGTCTCTTGCACAGCTGTTCAGGAGCATCTCTGGGGAGTGGCCAGCAGTGTCAGCCAGCATTGTAGTGGACCATTTTCCCTGGTATCTTTGTTCCATTGATGCGACATCTTGATGAAAATGTTCGCCATGTTCATCACTAACCATACCACAGTTTTCAGGAAAGAAATCCAGATGGGAATGAAGGAAGCGGATCTTTAGAGACATATTGCAGCCAAGTTTCTGATACTGCATCAACATGTGTTCTACTAGTTTCTTGTAGTTTTCTACAAGAAAGTTTCCCAAGAAAGTTTGTAGACACTAGGTGAAAAGCATTCCATGCTTGTTTCGCATCACCCAGCAGCAAGTCATTGAACCGGTCATCTCAATGCAGACAGAATGTTTGGGTAGACGATTGTCGACTTCATTTGCTTCGTTATTCTGCCAGAAAGAGGAGGAACCAAGCAGAAGTGACAGTTTTTTATGTGGTTGCTTGGCTCTCTCCACACCATGAGGACTGCAAACGGCAATGATGGTCTTTTGCCATTTAACCGCTGTGAAAGCTGTGTTAGACATGTAGCACAGCATGTATGCGGGGCCCAAGGCTTGTCTTGGTCACCAACCTTGCATCTGAAGTAAAGATGATAAGCCTTCTTCACTTGAGAAGTGATACTTTCCTTCTGGTTGGCAAATGTCACTTCCCCACAAATAGAGCAGAAATTGTCCACGTTATTAACGCACTTTCCAGGCATGACTTTTCTGTATTGTGCCTAAATGGATAAAATCATAACAGTTCTATGGAACAGTAGCTTCAACTGTCTCGCACAAAGTCTGAAATAGTTTCAATGCTCAACCTTTCCGACCGAACTTTAGATAGTGCACTGCTGACGTCAGCTTACTTCAGCAGCCGCCTGGCAGTAGTATTGCATTGCATCAGAAAATGATGCAATCAGTTTTGGATGATGTGTGCATGATGGTATGATGCAATGCGATGCATCATTCTAGGCTGATTCAGGATGTTGTTGCAGTCCTACTGGATAAATTTACACGGTGAAACATATAAAATGAATTACATGAAATATCTTCAAAATGAGAGCTAGTAAAAATTTTTCAGGGTTATATTCATATTCAGCACACCAAGATACTACAGATTAGGGCCTTTTTAAGTCAGTAATGATCTCACTGTTGACCAGAGTTAGTGGAGGAATGATGAAAAGCATTGCAGAAGAGGTAGTTTCTCACACAAGTCTTAAAAGGTGAATGAGATTTCAAGATGTAAATATTGCTTCTCTAAAACTGAACGGCAGTTTTAAACTGATTATACTGTCCACTGTTACTAAAGTTGATGGTTAACAATCATGTACACATTGGTAGCAAAGGCAGCTTAGTTCCCAGGTAAGTACATACACAAATAGCCAAATCCTTGCACATGTGTTCAAAATAATAACATTTTAAATCCACTCTACCCCATTCCTTATATTACAAAGCACTGCATGTGGAATTTAAAAGTTGATTTTCACATTTTTGATCATTTCTATTTTATATATTTGTTTTAGATTTCTCCTTTTAAATTCTGGGTTTCCCCCCGGAGGTATTTTTCTCCTATTAAAAAAAATACAATGTAAGTAACAGAAACCTATTTCAAATTTAAACAGTACAGGTATACACAATGGTAGAAAACAAAAAGCCCAAGTAATACAATTAATAAGGCTAAAGAGCCCAGAACTTTTCAGATAAACACTGTTATAAACTGTGTGTGTTTAAGACCCAGCTCAGTGACTTGCTGCCAATGAAACAGAGCTATTTCTCTCCATGAAAGGCGGTAACTATAAAACCTACCTCAGAACGATGTGAATACTAAATAAAATCATCTGCATGAGTCACACAGTAGAGCTCCCAACATATACTAACAGCCCAATAAATATTGGTTTATCATCATCACAGTCATTAGCATCATTTTTATTATGTTTAATCAGCAGCCACCTTCTATGGTTTGACCAAATTTTCAAATTTACTTCACTATTCCTAATGCCTTGAAGATTCTCTCAGTTCACTTCCCTTTGACAGATCCAACAGGTCTGTTGCTGTGAATTACCACGAACCAAATTCTATGAATTACAACTAAATCCCAAAATGAGTAGAAGCAGAAAATTAAGAGACCAATTGCCCTTTTTTCTGTTACCTGTGGAATTTCCCTAACTCACTGCATGTGATAATCCTATTCAAAACTCGGCTTTCAGGACAACTTTGGCATAGACAGAAAAGAAGTGTGCAGAGAAATCATTTTACCCTGTATCTAAAGGAATATAACTTCTCTGCCAGTCAAATTCAACGCGCCTCTTCCACCCCCGGGGCCCCCACCCATTAGTACATTCACTCCCCACGCCCTACTCGGAGCTCCACAGATGGCTCCTCAAGCTTTCCTTCTCCTCATCCCTTGTGACTAACTACACCACCTTGAAAAAACCCTGGTACTGGCATATTCCCGCGGACACCCAAGGCTGCTCAAACGCACCACTCCTCGGGTCTGGAGAGTGCCGCCCAGCGCTACATGTATCCACAGTCTGTTTTGCTGCAACGCTTGTTTTGAAAACATGATTTCTGGGCCTCCCTGGTGGCGCAGCAGTTGAGCGCTGCGCTGTGGAGCTGCTGGCAGCGCGCTATTCGAGTTCCACGCCCAGCGGGGAGAATCCCACATGGTGCGGCAGACCTCTCCTGCCTCGCCCGCTGCTCCCCTCAGCAGTGTATTTCTGATCTGCCTGTTCTGCTCCCCGCTCTGTCTCTGGTGAACCCTCTCGCCGCCCCACGCCTCTGGCCTATACCCCAGCTTGTATGTATAAATAAATAAATCTTAAAAAAAAAAAAGAATTTCTTCCAGCTGAGATATAAAGGGAAATTTCAGGGCCTCCACGGTGGCGCAGCAGTTAAGCACTGCGCTATGGAGCTTTCGGCAGCGGCGACGAGAGTTCGATGCCCAGCCAGGGAGAATCCCACATGGCGCGGCAGACCTCTCCTGCCTCGCCCGCTGCTCCTCTCAGCAGTGTGTTTCTGATCTGCCTGTTCTGCTCCCTGCTCTGTCTCTGGTGAGCCCTCTCGCCGCCCCACGCCTCTGGCCTGTACCCCAGCTTGTATGTATAAATAAAAAATAAATCTTTAAAAAATAAATAAATAAAATAAATAAAGGGAAATTTCAGAATAACGCTAATTTTGTGTTTGCTCCTGGTTATACACTGTGTGTGTTCAATGTGCCAATTCAATCACCAAGCAACACAGAAAACGGCACCCTGCAAAACTGAGCTGCGTGGAAATCCTTAAAACACGCTCATACACACGCCAGCGAGGGGAAGAGCAGCCACACCCTTCCAGAGCTGGGTTTCAGCTTTCCATCCCATTTCAAGTACCCGTCCTTCCCCTTCATTTCTCCTTCCCTCTTTCTTCCCTCTCTCCTTTGTTCTCTTTTCTGCCACATAGGGTGATGGCCCTGGAACCAGAGCAGGGATGCATCTGAAAACAATTATGAAGCTCCCCCTGGACAAATGAGGCTTTTTCAAGGTAATGCCATACTCACTGTAATAGTGGTGTATTTCTTCACCATTTTCCATGAATGAAGCTGTGCTAGCATTTTTAGTACATTACAATCTTTATTTATTTATTTATTTTTGCATATATGAACTGGGGTGTAGGCCAGAGGTGTGGGGACGTTGATAGGATTCACCAAAGACAGAGTGGGGAGCAAAACAGGTAGGTCTACTGAAATACACTGCTGAGGGGAGCAGTGGGTGAGACAGGAGAGGTCTGTTACGCCATACATGGGTCAGCTCCCTAGTTGGATGGGGATCGAATTCAGGCATTTGCAGTGATAGTGCTGAGAATTAACCCCTAGGCCATGAGGGAAGCCCCATTACTATCTCTTTGTATCACTGATTAAGTTTTAATTTGTTACCCCAATTTCAGTCCTACAGTTTCAATTGCAAGGTTTTGCACAGCACTGAATCTTAAAAACACTTATGTTGGCTATAACAAAACTGATAGTATCTACTGGTCCATCCTCTATCTCCATCTACCGCTTACTGAACATTATCAGAGTCTCAAAGGGGTCTGTAATCATCACAATGTCTAAGAACTACTCTTCTAAGGGAGTTCATAACATATAAGGGAAAACCATGTATGTAATTTTTTAATTTTATCTATTGTTTTCTCTGTGAAGTAACATTGGTTTATAATACTGTACGTGAGTCTGGGGAATAGGCTCACACCTCCTCAGATGTCTAGCACCAGATGACACCAACCACCATAGTGCCCGTACCCCTTCCCATTATACCATTGGGCCCCCTTCCATCTTTGCTTCCCCCCATCCTCCCACGCCCCCGGTAGCCTCAATTCTGCACTCATATTTCTGGGGTTTGTTTTTGTTTAGTTTTGTCTGTTCCTTTGTTTTTCTGTATTTCAGATATAAGAAAGATCACTTGTCATTTGTCTTTCTCCTCCTTAGATTTCATTTCACATAATCCCCTCAGTTCCATCCTTGTTGTAAAAAATGACAAGTTCATTTTTTGTTCTTCTATGTAGTTGAGTAGCATTCCTCTGTGTCTATACACAACATCTTCTTAATCTGATATGGTATATATGCTCTGTCATTGGGCATCTAGGTTGTATAACTTAACATTCTTGAGCAGCAAGAAGGTAAAATGAAACAGGTGAAATTAATCTCAAGAATTCTTTACTTAACTAAAGTATCATTTTAACATATCATTAATATAAGAAATTTATTTGTGATACTTCACATTTTTTGTGCTAAGCCTTTGAAATCTAGTGTACGTATTATAGCCCAGTGCAAACATTCAGTGGCCATATCTGGCTAATGGCTATTGCTTATAGCACAGGTCTACAGATCCCTGTCTAACTGGACTGAAGAAAATAGAAGGCAGAAAAGAAGAAACTTAATTCACAATTTTTTCTCAGAGAGTATAAATATCACTAATAGATAAATTTGGTTAAGGGGATCTGAAATATATCCAGCAGTCCTTAGATGCCTAGTGTCAGATTTGAAGTGATCCAAGGGTAAGGGAAAAATGTGTACCCATCTAAGCAAATAAGCTAGTCTATGTGGAACTCCTGGGAAAATAGGAGTTTTCCTTTTCCATTTCCAAATTCTCCTTCTGTACGTTCAGATTTACAAACACATGAGAACTCTGTTCATTAATAGTTCTAACAACGTGGCCTCCCTCGTGGTGCAAGAGGTTGTCTCAGCACTATGAAGCTATCTGCAGCATGAGTTTTATCCCTGGCCAGGGAGCTAGCCCACATGGCACAGCAGACCTCTCCTGTCTTGCCTATTGCTCCCCTCAGCAGTGTATTTCAGTGGATCTGCCTGTTCTGCTCCCCACTCTGTCTCGTGTGAATCCTAACAACCCCCCATCCCCACACCTCTGGCCTATACCCCAATTCCTGTATGCAAAAATAAATCTTTTAAAAAAAGAGACTTAAAATATATCATCCAAAGAGACTGAACTAAAATGAAATAATCATACATACATAAAAGGAAAAAATAGAAAAAACAATTATGCAGTACTGATGATAAATGTAAAAGTTGTTTGAAGGGATGAGCTGGTCTCTTTAATTCCCACCTCTAACACAGAATGACTTTGTAAGTAGTCTAAGTAAGCAACAGCCCATACATACCAGTTTGAGAAGCAAAGGGCATGAACTGCCCCCCCCATCCAATAATATCTCCTAAAATTTTCCCTTGGGGAAAGTTATTTGTGTGACCTATAGGTTCTAACTGAACAGACATTTACATGCACAAACCCTCTTTAGACTCAGGACAAGGAATGTAGCCAAAAAAGGAATGTAGGAGTCAATGTCAAATGAGCCTTTACCCTAACTGCTGGCCTATTATAACCTAGGACCCCGAAAGAGGAATCCTGCTGTGACTCCTTTCCACCCTAAAGTCACAGAAACTTGGTCTTGTTCTCACTTTGTACTCTGAGTCCTCCAGCACTGAGGTCCTGGAATTTGTGCTCCCTCCATGTGTGCGCAGTCCTAATATTCATCAACTTATCCAAAGCCCAGAAATCCAACACCTAAACTCCAGTAGCTGTGGCTAGATCCCAGCTGTTTGGACCCACCTGTCTCATGGCAGCTGTCTCTCACCTAAGTCTCCTCTCCGACTCTATTTACCTGGTGTTAGGATGGTCCGACTATGGAATCTGACTCATCTGTGATGGATAAAGCTGACTTCTGAGATCTGACTCTCTAGCTTGTGATTTCCTTTTACCTTCATCTTTCCCTGGCCACTCTTCACAGAGATGACTTTTTGAGTGAAAAGCAGTTCTCCATGTAGAAAATACAGTTCCTACTATTCTCTACCAAACAGGTCTGCCACCATTCTTCATTGCCTGCCTGGAGCTCCATTTTCTACTCCATTCCCTTGGGCCTATCCATGTTCTGGAGGTGACTCCCTGACATCTGTCTTACAAAATGTCTTTTTTGAAAGCTTATCTATTCTTCAAATCTCCTATTAAATACATATATCTCTGTGAGAAATGGCTTCCTATACTCTATCAGCTAATGCATTCCATGGCATCTACCTAAAGGAAAAAACTCAGTAGGAATTGAGTATGTACAGATAGATTCTTCACATTGAGCACCCTTCAGGCACATAAAGAATACTATAGTACAAACTATGATAAAGATTTGTAATGATTTAATGCAAATATTTATTTTATGAACAGTATGCATGGCTCAACATACCCTGATCCATAAAAGTCAGAATTCCCAGAAAACAAATGGATGAATTCAATGACTTCTAAGAATCTTTAGTCATAGTTTGGATATGAATTTTCATTAAATTAAGCAATTTTCAGGTATCTCATTTATGCATATATATATTGGAAGGTATAGATTACAATGATTTGACAAGTTGTTTAATAAATTCAGTTATCCAACAATAATGTGTCCATCCAATCAGTTTGGCTTACTGGTGTAAAGATGCTCCAATATCCATTTTACTACCAGGTGTAGTTACTGAGAGTTCATCATATGAGATTATTTCCCACCTAAAAACCCCGATAAACTAAAAATAATTGTGTTTTATCTCCTACTCTTATAAGAAAGTAAAAATTAATTTTAAAAATGATTATCTAGCCCAACTTCAGGATCACTATTAAATGTTAGGAAAGAATCCATTTTCATACACTACATTGACACTGCCAATCAGGAATAAAACTTGCATGTAGAAAGGGGGTTTAAAGATGAGAATCATCATCATATGCTGCCTTTTCATCCTCCCCAGCGGGCAGGTAAATTGTTTCAGAGAGACCAGCAGAGGGAGCACTAACCATTGTTTTTTTGTCGGTGTGCTCTGAAAACAAAAGGACTGTCCTTCCCTTGTAGAGGTTTAGACACTATCAAGACTAGCAAAATACTTTTAAAATATATTTTTTGTGACTGATAAATTTTGTCTTTAATCATTTTTATTAAATCAGTAATAAGACATTTTCTTTATTAATGTTTTCATTAAGAAATACAAGTTTCACTACAAAGTGAAACAAATCAAAAGTTTTTTTGTTTTTTTTTTTATGCATACAAGCTGGGGTACAGGCCAGAGGCATGGGGCGGCGAGAGGGTTCAACAGAGACAGAGCGGGTAGCAGAACAGGCAGATCAGAAGTACACTGCTGAGGGGAGCAGTGGGCAAGGCAGGAGAGGTCTGCCGCACCATGTGGGAATCTCCCCGGCCTGGGATCGAACTCGCATCACCGCTGCCGACAGCTCCACAGTGCAGCGCTCAACCTCTGCGCTCAACCGCTGCGCCAGTGGGGAGGACCACAAATCAAAAGTTTTAAAGGTTGTTAGACTCCTACCCCATTCGGATCTGGAGTATTATAAACAGGCTGGTATATATCTTTTTATATCCTCCTTATTCAAGCAAATTAACATTTTTCTATACTTCATATTTAAATAAATTAAAAGAAATATTTATTTTTATGTAATATAAATGTATTATATTACATTATTTACCCCACCCAGAGGTTTTTTTTTTTTTTTAACTTGTGTGCTTTTTGTTTAATCAGTTCATATTTTTAAAAAACTACCTTTTGGTAGCAAAAAAGCTTGACGCATACATGAATCTATAGTGAATTCAACAGGAAATGTCAAATAAACATTTGTCAGACCCTATAAAAACCACGAATATAGGTCAAAAACATACACCACCAAAATATCACTGCTTTCAGAATGGAAAGTATAAACACATATGAACGGATGTGTGGATCTAGAAAAACAAAGAAGGCAGACAAAGCATACGATGCCCTTCTTAAAATGTCAGGAGGAATAAATGCTAAGTGAATTCATTTCTAGATTGCAATCTTTAGTACTGATCTCTTCACAAATCAAAATGAAAACAGAACAATAAATTTCAACCACTCAGGTTTCTAAAAAGTAAAATGGATTAAAATGCTTCTCTTTAGAATTCACACTGTTTCACATGCATAATGTGACTGAAAAAGAAAGAGCGTGTAGGGCCTCCCCGGTGGCGCAGCTGTGGAGCTGTTGGCAGCGGCGATGCGAGTTCAACGCCTGGTTGGGGAGAATCCCACATGGCGCGGCAGACCTCTCCTGCCTCGCCTGCTGCTCCCCTCAGCAGTGTATTTCTGATCTGCCTGTTCTGCTACCCACTCTGTCTCTGGTGAACCCTCTCGCCGCCCCACGCCTCTGGCCTGTACCCCAACTTGTACATATAAATAAAAAATAAATCTTTATTAAAAAAAGAAAGAAAGAGCGTGTAGCAATAGATATGGCAGAAGAGGCCCTCCATCCCATCCGAATCCCTGAATCACCACTGGTGCCTACCTTTAGTCACCCCCCCCCCTTCACAAAAAGAACCGTTTAAATAAAGGGTCCCATTGGGCCACCCTGGTACTGCAGCAGTTAGGCGCTGCCCTGTGGAGCAGCGCTGCGGAGCTGTCGACAGAAGCGACACGAGTTCGAAGCCTGACTGGGGAGATTCCCGCATGGCACAGCAGACCTCTCCTGCCTCGCCTGCTGCTCCCCTCAGCAGTGTATTTCAGTTGATCTGCCTGTTCTGCTCCCCGTTTTGTCTCTGGTGAACCCTCTCACCGCCCACACCTCTGGCTTATACCCCAATTTGTATGCATAAATAAATATTTTTAAATAAATAAATAAAGGGTCCCAGGGCCCACAAGCCCATGTAGTCAACTGATGACAGTCTCTAAGGATGTATCTTTCTGAGTCTAATAAATTTACAGGCCTTTGCATACCCTTCTTTCACTCCCATCCAGTCAACTCAAAGTGTCCTTGCCTTCCTGTGAGTCTCTATGTTCACTTTGCTCACACCCTGCTAGTGGGGTTTTCATCTGTGCCAGTTTCTCATTGCATGCTGCTATTAAGAAAACTTTGCAGAGGTGAAAGGGGAAGAAAGAAGAGAATGAAGAGAAAATTGAATAGGGTAGGAGGGGAAATTCCCTACTTACAGGATTATAGCAAGAATTATTTCTGGGAGTGAGGAGTAATTAGTCAGTTGTGGTTTCCTTTCCATCAGCCCAAAGCAGAAAGAGGTCATTTTATCTGATTTCTTTTTCCTTTTGCTAAGGGCATTAAGCATTTAGGAAATTTTTTAATAGCCACACCTTTGTGAACAAATAAGAGAACCGCCTCTGGATCCTCATTTGATCGATGAGGAAAATGGAGGAATGGAGAGGTCAAAAGCCTGGCTCAATGTCACAGTAAAGACAGTTACAAAGTTAGGATAAGACCCATGGTTCTTGACTCCAGCCCTTTACTTTATCCACAAAGTCAACACAAGCAGTCTAGATTTGTTATCTCGCCCCCTTCTGTCTCAAAGGCTGAGTGACAAAGAGTGCTTAGTGTGATACTGAGTGTAAATGACAGCACAGGAAGTCCATTCTCAGGGCAAGCTGTGAGACTGGCAGCTGAACAGGAGGCCAAAAAGCAAGTCTGCACAGAGCACATTCAGTCTACACTGGCTATCTCTCCTCTGCTGTGGCCTGGAGTCCACAGAGCCAAGGGGAGGAGTCGTGAGGCCGAGGAGGACAGCAGCAGGTTCAAAGTCCACTGAACTCAATTCCTGAGCATCTCTTAGCAAAACAAAAGCCCCTGACTTAATGAGGAAGAAAGAAGTCACCTACAGAACTGGGTGTTTTATATTCTTTAAAATACAAGATTTGTAATTCACTGATGAATTATATGAGACTCGTATGAAGCGTAGGTATAATTTCTGTGCAAATTTTCAAGAAGCTCTGTTTTCTGACATAGTAGTACTAGCCTCAGAATCCATCTTGCTAAAACATGTTAATACAGTTCTCAAGGAATTCCATCCAGCCACTTATCACATGTTTGAAGCTTAAAATGCTGAAAGTGAAGAGATGTTACATCACAAGAGGTTCAGTGTGAATATCAGCCATATATGGAAGAAATATTTATATGGAAACCCCACCCACTGCTGAATTCACAGTTTGTTTCTGCCAAGACGTTATATATATACAACGTGCATTAGTCAAGCTGTGTAACACTAAGACGAATCTGTTTGTGCTGTTACAGCATTGTCATTTCTCTGCAAATACAAAAGCTTACAATGACCTGACTCTACTGTAAATTAAAGTCTCTTATTATATTCCCATAGTCATACCTTTCATTACAAATGTTTTATTACCAATGGTTAATCACTTCAACAACATGGAAGAAAACTGTTTTTATCGTGCATATACATTTTTACCTGCTATATAGGACCATCAACCAAAAATAATTTATAATTGCTCCCATAGTGCTGACTTGTGCTCAACAATTCTCTTTTCGATAGATTAAAAATGATCAAAATATCTTGTGAAAGATGCTTTACATCATCTTAATATCTAATCTCAAGATTGTTGAATTATATTTAAGTTGATTTCTTTCATAACTCTAAATGTTCACAACTCCATGAAAAGCTATTCTCTAAGATGTACAGTCCAGTAGAACATATTTCCATTTAGAAGGGACAGCTGTTCAAATAGGCATCTATAAAATAAAGATAAATAGTAATCATCACTGAGGGTAATTGTTTTATGCCTTTTATTTATGCTTATATATCCAATTAACAGTAAGGTCAATCAGAGGTTGACAGATTTTTCCAACTCTGGACTGCAAATATTCAGGAAGGAAGGACACACCAAAACAGAGAGACACAAAGAGACAGGAAAAGGCCAAAAAGTACTTTCTTAAAATACCAGAGTATTTCAGTTACGACACAGGCACTAGCTTGGGGTTCCTAAATCAACAAGCGGAGGAAACTGCCCTGTCACCAGAACTCTGAAATATGTGGATCTCACGAGAAACCGCGGAGCTGCAGGCCTACAACCAAGCTCCGTGGGGAAGAAAACAAATGGTAGCGGAATAATGCATCTCACTCCCTGACCGATAGGGTAGAAACAACACTGAAAATATTCTAAGGAGAGGGTCTTCCACCCATTCACCCATTATCCTCTCGGAAGCGGGGAGGGGAGAGAGAAGGGACCCTCACTATAGCAACAGAATCAAAAATGAAAAGCCTAAATTAAAAAAAAAGCCCGATGAAAGCAGAACATTAAAAAGAGAAGTGTTTAGCTGCTAAATCATCCAAATTGCTTTGCCAGATTTTGACATGGTTGATTTCCTGTAGTAAAAATCGCTTCTTTTTTTTCTTTTTTTGTCTTTGAAAAAAAAAAGTGAGGAAAAATAACCAGCTGTTCCTTGTATAGTTCAGGAAACAAGTTTGATTTATTACTTTAAGGTTATTTTGGAATGAGCTGCTTGTGGCAGCCAGAGTGCAAGAAAAGTCACTGAGGCCTGTCCACTTGAAGGACTCAAACTGTTTCCTGAACAGTCCTTCACTCCGCACCTCCGACGGCTATTATTGACAACGTGTGACTGGGGCCTTCCAGGATTTTAAAACAGCAGGGGTCCCGGCCAAACAATCGGGCTGTCAATTACCTTTTCCCCTGTTGTGAAAAGGGGGCCCAAGACAATGCAACTTCTCAGCGGGGAGCTGTGCAGCTCGGAGTTTGTAACCCACTCTTGCACCGTGCAGCATTCAAACCCCAGTAAATGGTTGGTGCCTTCACTTTTGTCTGTGCGTGTCAGTCCAAACCAGAATTACTGCAAGGTAGATGTCTCCATGCAAGGATTTTTTTAGTTCTTACTTGGGCAAAATTGTCTCTGTACATTGTTATCTCTGACCTTCCAGGGCTGCCCCCTTCTACCCCCAAGATCCAAACTGACGCAAAGCGCACCCGGTTCCCAGCCCCCTTTTGCAGGCTTGTCCTCCGGGAACGCCCAGCCCTCTCTACCTATATTGTGTCTTAAAAAACTTCCTGTGAGCACTGATGACTTGCTGTGAGGACTGTCCATCATCCCGCCCCTTTGTCCGGCAGTCACTGCCATTCGAATTTGACTGACTGAGGAAGCCTGAGTTATTTGTAAAGAACAACAAGGCTTTTCATTCATAATTTTAGTAGGGGGACAGGGTGCTAATGACTGAGCTTGTATAACTAGGGAATGTGGTATTCAAGGCAGGAAGAAGCCCAACGGGCTGCCAAATGAGGGAAGTAGAGGATGTAGGTGAAAAGTGCCCGGGTAAAAAGCCAAACAATGACACGAGGATCACACATGTATACAAATACAAATCGAGTTTTAAGAAGGTGCGACAATCAGAAAGATGCAGGCAGGAAGGAAAGCAGGGAAAATCGAAGCGTATTTTAATAGCTTTGGGGCCAAGTTACCTGGCAGAGTTTACAGAATGTGCAACACACAAAAAAGTGCCTACAGAGGAAGTGATCTTTTCTTCCATGGCTAGTTCTCCTACAAAAGCAAAAAAAATCTTAAAAAAAAAAAAAAGTAAAACTTGTTTTAATTCTCTTTTGTTACCTTTCATATGTTCAGAACAAGGAGAGTTTGTTTTCTAGGGGTACTTAACTTGGCAATCCAACCTGGGCTCCAAAGACCTTATTTCGGGGGTCTCTCCTCAATTTTTTGTGCATGTAGCTTAATCACAATGTGTGATAGTTTTACATAGCCACTGCTTCCAAAGAGGAGAATTTGTAAAATTTGTAAATCTCTAGCTGTATTTAACTGTTTAAGTATTACAAGATTCTTTTCCTTGTTCAAAATAATAAAATTGTGATGGGGTGTGTGTGTGTGTGTGTGGTTTTAATTATGAAATGAATGTCATATTGGAAAAAAATGATTTTACACATAGGTGCATAGAAAATAATCCAAAATAACAATGGCGCACATTTTTTAATCCATCATGATTTAGGAGGGTAATAATGATCTGCTTTTTTCAAACTTGATGTAACTCCATAAATGGAAACTTTCAATCATTTTTAGAAAATGTTTACATGTCTCTTTTGTTAAAGCAAGTCATATAAAGATAAAATTAAACAATAACAAAAGCTGATTTATGTAGATATCAACAAAAATAAATTCTAGCAATGAGACTCTATTGTCAAGCAATGGGATTCCTTAGCTCTAACTTGGTCCAGTCTTTTAGGACTTTTTGTCTCAGAGAGTACTTTGGGTTACTGAGACCCAAGATCAAAGTTCACATTCTGCACTATATGCTAACTTCTTTAAAAATCAACATTGTTAAAAATTTACAAGGAACTCACACAACTCAACAAAAAGAAAGCCAATAACCCAGTCAAAAAATGGGCAGAAGAGCTCGAAAGGCACTTCTCCAAAGAAGAAAAGCAAATGGCCAACAGATGCATGAAAAAAAGCTCAATATCACTTATAATCAAGGAAATGCAAATCAAAACCACTATAAGATACCACCTCACACCTGAGAGGATGGCACACATTAAAAATAACAGGCAACAACAAATGCTGGAAAGGATGTAGAGAAAAAGGAACTCTTCTACACTGCTGGTGGGAATGTGAACTGGTCCAACCACTATGGAAAGCTGTATGGCGATTCCTCAAACTGCTAAACATGGAGCTTCCATACGACCCAGCAATACCACTTTTGGGAATTTACCCAAAGGACACAAAAACATTAATCCGAAAGGATACATGCACCCGTATGTTCATTTCGGCACTATTCACAATAGCAAAGGTATGGAAGCAACCCAGATGTCCAAAAATAGATGATTGGATCAAGAAGATTGGTACATATACACAATGGAATACTATTCAGCATTCAAAGAAGATAAACACATGCAATTTGCAGCGACATGGATGGAATTAGAGGGAATCAAAATTAGTGAAATAAGCCAGAAAGAAAAAGAAAAATATCAAATGGTTTCACTTATAACAGGACTATAGGGAAACCAAATAGGAGAGAGACACTCGGGGGGAGGGGTGGGAGGGGGTAAGGGGAGGATAAAGGCACAAAATGGAATAGAAAAGAACACAAGGGACCATGAAGATGGATCACGGGTGAATTGGTGGTGGGCTACTCAAGGGGAATACAAAATGTAAAAGACATAAATAACAATAAAAATATTAAAAAAACAATAAATAAATAAATAAATAAAAATCAACATTGTTAAACAATAAACATTCTCAAAAACTGAGGAGCTAACTACAGCCTCTATAAGGTTAAAATCCATTCTCTTTTCATTATGACAATGATGAAATGGATGTACTAAGACACTCTAGTATTTTCCATCTATTCCAATACCCAACGAAGGCAAAGAATAATGCATATACTTCTGGACTACTCCAAAATTAAACTCAAGTAGATCACTAGTAGGATTTCATCAATGCTATCATCATCATCCTCTTGGGCTTGTTTTTGAAAGACGTATATGAATTGAAATAGTTAAGTGGGCCACATTTGTCTTATGACTTCCTGTGCCCTCAGTATAGCCCTATAAATCCTGTTTTGCTTGCTCTTTTCTAGTTTTATTTTAAGATACAATTGACAAGTAAAATTACATTTAAAAGGAACAGTGATTTGATCTATGTATACATTATAAAATTATTTCCACAACTGAGTTAATTAACATATCTATCACCTCATAAAGTTACTTTTGGGGGGTAGGGGGGCTTAGGAATAGTTTAGATCTACTCTCAGCAAATTTCAAGTATACAGTGGAGTATTGTTAATTATAATTAGCATCCTGTACTTTAGATCCTCAGAATTTACTCATCCTATAACTGAAAGCTTGTACCCTTTAAACAACTACCCCCTATTACCCACATCCCCCAGTCTCTGGTAATCACCATTCTACCCTTTGTTCTATGAGTTCAAACCTTTAGACTTTTAAGAACAGGATTAACTCATTTGCCCCAATATTTAATTATTGGTTGAGAGTTCAATCATCTTCTGGTGATTCTAGATTTGAAACCAGGTGAGAATCCCCTTGCTCTTCCATCTTTCATCCTTAGGACTTGAAACTCAGACTCCATGTCTATGAATGGCATGGCCAACGCAAGTCCAGGCCAAATCATGAAGCAAGTGCTCGTTTATTTTTACCCCACACTTCCATGTCAACCTCTTGATTCTCTTAATTGTGGTAAATATTAATAACTCAATCTCTGGTATACAAAATATAGTCTTGACTTCAACCTTATAAATATACTCCTCATGGCTGATATGTGAAGAGAGAAGAAATTTCCATAGTCAGCTCTCAAAAGCAGATATGGGCCTACTCTATCACCTTTGCCAATCCATATATTCCATTTTTTATTGTTGTTTTCACTGAGCTATGAATCTCTATTTTGTTTTCATTATATGATTTTCATTTGTTGAAGAGTTACTGCAAATCAGACCTCTTCTAAAACTCCACATGCATCATTCATTTAATCCTTGCAATGTTGCTTTGACATAGAAAATGTTTTTATCTCCAGTTTGTGGGTAAGGAAACTAGGACACTGGGAGAGCTAGAAATTTATTCAAGCCCTCTCAGATCACTCTAAAATAGACCCTATGTAGAGGATCTTGTCCCCTGATTTTTTCAATCTCCCCATGTAATCCTAATGTGTAGTCAGGGTTGAGAACCACTGATCTAGAAAACAAAGCAAGAACATTTGCTATTTGAAAAATGTATAATAATTTTCCAATTAAATGTGTCTAAATATTTGTTAAGTCTTGGATTAAACATAATTGATACATTTATTTGATTGTGTAGGCAAACATCAAACATTTAAAAATCTTTGTAGAGATGAATAAAGTAAGACTGTGGGTCATCTTCAGGACTCCAAGCAGTTTTTCTAAAGTAGTATTCTGAAATAAACTGGATAGCTCAATAAATATGGTAGCAATAGATACTAAAGTGACTAGTTTTTATTAATAACTATATTACTATTTACTTTTGGGGGAGTCACCAGATAGAAGACTATAGGAGACTTTTAACAAATATGTGTGTGTGTGTGCGCGCGCGTGCATGTAGATATATGTAAAACTTATATGTATAAAAATAAATATTATATGTGACAAACTTAACTATTTGTTGTTCATCTAAAGTGCAAATGTAAATGAGTTTCCTATATTTTTATCTGTTAAATTTGGTGACTCTAGTTTAATTTGGAACCCGAATTTTCATGCTTTGAGTCAAAATTTCACACGAGATTGTCTTCCTTCATTGCCCATCACCACCCAAGCTTATTTATCTCCCAGACGTAGCCTTGTGAGTATACCAACTTAGTTCCCAGTGATTTTTGCCCGTAATGTTAATTTATAAATTTAGAAGAAGGGTTAATATTCATATAATTTGGATGCCAAGAAGCTCCTTTCAGCAAGTGAGCATGGCCAGAAACCATAAAAGACTAATATTCATGAATTTACATACAAAGTAAGCATGAAAGTTAAATGAAATATGGGGAAACATTCGCATTTTGAAATAAGATAGACCAAAGTAAATCAAAAACAAGCACCCAAATGAAATATGAACAAATGACATGAAATTGAAATCACAAGGACAAAATTCAAAAGTCCACAAATGTAGAAAAATATGCTTATCTTCAGAAGTATACAGTGAAACACAAAATGAAAAATAAGTTGCCAAGATTCATGTCAGATAAGCACAGCTTAAAATTTTTGACAAAATTCACTATTTGTGAGAGAAGTCTTTTAACAGCCTTCCTAGCAAAATTATGAGAATATTAATATTTATAAATTTAACTCAAATTCTAAATCTACGAATTAGATGGTTATAAAGTTAATTTGTATATTGCAACTCCAGTGGGCTCTCTCACCACAGATCTAAGTCAACATGCACAATAAGAAATGTGCACTGCCAAGGAAACCAAGCCAACACCAATCACAACCCTCCAGCCTGCTTGCGCGAGCTTTCCTTAACTTGAAAATAAGGGGGGCCTCCCTGGTGGTGCAGCGGTTAAGCTCTGCGCTGTGGAGCTGTGGGCAGCGGCAACGCGAGTTCCACGCCCGGCCGGGGAGATTCCCACATGGCGCGGCAGACCTCTCCTGCCTCACCCTCTGCTCCCCTCAGCAGTGTATTTCTGTTGATCTGCCTGTTCTGCTCCCCACTCTGACTCTGGTGAACCCTCTCACCGCCCCACGCCTCTGGCCTGTACCCCAGCTTGTATGCATAAAATAAATAAATCTTTAAAAAAAAGAAAAAAGAAAAGAAGCGCTGCTAGCCACTTAAGGAAATACCTGAGTTCTAGCTAATCAAGCTCTATTTCCCAGTTACCTCTTCTAACATTCTATAAAACTCCCAAAATCACTTAGGAAGAGTATTCCACCTTTTGTGAAGCATTGTACTCCCCAATCCATGAATTGGATTCCCTTGAAGAAAGGACAAACTCATTACTAACCTGTTTTAGTTTTGCCATTTGATAATAGCCTAAGAAGTTAAGAAGGAAAATGTACAACTATATGTGAACAACAATAATTATCACAGCATTATTTATTCTACCAAAACAACCTGTTCCCAAGGCCTCCTAATTCGAGAGTCTAGTGACTAGCAATGAAGGGTTTTTACAAAATAGCCACCAAATGTTAACCATGAGAATGATTTTTACTTCTTATAACTTTCTGAATCCACTTTCTTAGAGTGAGCATGTAATTTGGAAAAAGTAAATAGTTTGTCATTTGGAGGGTAATGACAGGGGAAAAAATTATAGCAAATCAGTTACCTGTAGAAAATTCTGGAACTCAACATAAATTGATAGAAAGTGGTCATCAAAATATACTAGAGAATCTTGGTAATATGTCTATTCTATTACTGAACACAGGCTAAATCTGTCCCATCACAGCTGATTTGATTTATATTACCTGCTGAATCACAATGGTATTGACTAACCCCTGGCAGACGCCCCTGCCCATTGGGTACCATGGTCCAGGATATTTATTGGTTTTATCTTATATTTCAGAAGCATTATGATCTACTAAAAACTTAAAAAGTAGTTAGGTAGGCAGAGCATATAAACAACTTAATTTAACAGCATATAAAGTTCTTTGAAAATGTATGCCAGACACATAAAACAATTGTTTAAATATCATTACCCAATAATAACTTAAAGTGGTTCAGTAGGTAGGCATAACTTATAACTATTTTGTATAAATCCAAGTTATAATGGTATAAACTTATAACAATGGAATAAAGTTCTTGGGGAAAGCACACCAAATACATAAAACAACTGTTTGTTGCCAAAACCCTGGCCCTGACTGATGTTGAAATGTCCCCCGACATCTTGAATATACTTAAAGGGTTCAAATATTCTGGTCTTGTCTAGAATTGTCTTAGCTGAATTTCATTATAAAGTTACAATACTGTAAACATAAAGGTATCTTTCCTCCACCTTCTCCCTATACAGGTATACCCCTGCTATTCAAAAGTTTGCATTAGGACACTTCACTTTTACGAAAGAGCTACATTATTGCCTGTTCTTACAAAGAGAAGGAAAGCCAAAAAGAATTTTTTGCTTTTTACAATAAAAGTCAAAAACTGAAAATAGAATTCAGCATTTGTTTTGCAGCCGTCCTTACAGAGGCAGCAGCACTGAGAGCAGCGAGAGTGTGACTGCAAGCTCCGTCCCAAGAAACTGTTCCATGCAAACTGTACATTTATCATAGCATCCTTACTTTCACTACAGTGAGGGTTATTTTAGACTTTATATGTGTTAGTTATAGGTTATTTGGGAGGTCTAGGAACTTTCAAATAATTTTCCATATAGATGAAT
This sequence comes from Scalopus aquaticus, assembly GCA_004024925.1. Lineage (NCBI taxonomy): Eukaryota > Metazoa > Chordata > Mammalia > Eulipotyphla > Talpidae > Scalopus > Scalopus aquaticus. The sequence goes on from PVIJ01003646.1 coordinate 88,078, forward strand.
TATAATTGTTTCTCCACTTTACACCATTTCAGCTTATGAAAGTTTGCACAGGAATGCTCTACTTTCAGATGGGGTAAGGTAGAACCTGTACATTAAAGGAATTTCAGCTTCCTAATAAACAACTCTGAATTTGCCAAAATGAGAGAATGACAAATCTGCAAATTGGGGACCAAAGAAATCAAACAACTAGCCCACTGCTGTGTTCAAAGGCTGCCTCCTTCACAAACCTCCGTAACTCCACTGGGCCAACAAATCCTCAAGCAGCAATCGCACCCAGTTGAAAACTGATGTAGTCCATTCACTCGAATGGACTTCTAGTATTTTCATAGCTATTTGGCTCATCTCCCCATTTAAATTGTTAGCTCCTGGCAGTCAGAAATAGCTTGTTCACACTCATATCAAATCCCCTTAACACAGTGATAGAATCAGCAGCTCTCAGACCAATACCAGGAATTCTAGCCCCTAGAAGTTCATGCCACACTGATATTAAATAACAAAGAATACTTGATATGTGTCTACCCCAGAATGTGGGAAAATAGGACATGTTCCATAGTACAAAACAGTAAACCTCAAAAATGGGTTTGATTTTTATTCTGAGTCACATGCAAGTTCACCTTTACATAATCAGAGTAGCCAAAAGAATTTGGAACGATGAAATATAACATTCAAGTGTGCAACTACCTCTTCTAGACGTAAATTGAGGTGAGTGAATGCACATCTTCTTTCTAACACCATTTCAGACACGACTCCATCCTAAAAATACACAGTTAAAGTCAGGGTTGGATAAAAGCCTAAATATTGAAGCCACACTCAAAGGAAGAGAAATTCATATTTCTCAAGCCTCCAGATCTCTTGAACAAGTAATTTAATGAGTAGATATTCCAGTCAGAAACAAATACATCAGTTAAATAGGTCCCTTCATCCCTAAAGTGCTTTACCTTCTTTGAGAAGGTCACACATGAAAACAAAAATCAATGCAAGGTTAAGATTTCTATAGAAACTATTAATAGCTGAATACAGCCAGTAAGAGTCATTAAAGCTTGTTCTAATTCTCTATTTTTATTCCCATCCAAGTACAACCAAGTAAGATTCATAAAACAAATCATGCCTACTAATTTTAAAACTTTTTGAAAATATGGTAGCAAAACAACTAATTTTATAGAATAAACTAAAACTACCAAGCCCGAGTTAACTGAAACTATCATTGCTCCATAAGTAGCAGAACTTCCCATATGCAGACTTTGTAGATACTACCCATCACCCAATCTTCAGGACCACCTTTTTACAGAGAGAAACTAAGGTTAATTACTTTATTCATTCATCCTACCTAAAAATAATGTTTGAGTTCTTGAAGGTGCTAGACCCTTCAGTGCTGGGGATGAAATGGCAGGATTAGCCAAAACCTGAGCTGGATTCCAACTCACATGAAGCTTAGAGAAAAGAGACAGTTATTAATCAGATGATCACGCAATTACACGTTTATTTATATCAATTAAGGCCAGGGGAAGAGAAAGGAAGATGTGACCTCGATACGGGGGTCGAAAAAACCTTTCCTGAGAAAAATGACACCAGAGATTTGAAAGATAAGTAGGAGTTAATATGGCAGAAGACCAGATAAGCAAATGCATAAATGACATATTGCAAGGTTCTGTTGGAAGAGAAAGGTACTTTGAAAATTAAAGAACAGTAGTCACAGCTGCAGTTCTGAAAGCAGGGGAATGTGGTTTAATCGGAGACTGAGAAGGGGGAGAGGTTGGACTTTGGGACCTTGAGTTATTGTTAAGAATCTCCATCTGGGGCAGTTAGTCAAATATCAGGGTATGGTGATCAGATTTGTCCAAACTGGCCTATATTAGATCCAAATCCATGTCTCTTGAATTCCCAATGCCTTTGAAAGTTACTATGATTTTTAAGAGTTCAACCTCTGCACCATACTCTTATATTAATTTGAGTTTAAAAACAACAAAGAGGGCCTCCCTGGTGGCGCAACGGGTTGGGTGCAGCACTGTGGAGCCATCAGAGGCTGCGGCACGAGTTCAATGCCCTACTGGGGAGAATCCCACATGGTGCAGCAGACCTCTCCTGCCTCACCCACTGCTCCCCTCAGCAGTGTATTTCAATGATTCTGCCTGTCCTGCTCCCCACTCTGTCTCTGGGGAACCCTCTCACCACCCCACATCTCTGGCCTGCACCCCAGCTTGTACACAAAAATAAAAAAAATAAATCTTTTAAAAATAAATAAAAACAACAAAGAATACAAATTTTGAAGATTCAATTTGCTTCTTTATGATTTTAACATCTTTTAGAGTTAATGAAAGCAAATCTGTACAGTGAAAAACCAGGGTAAGACTATTTCTCAAAACTGCAATAAAATTTCACATAGAAAATAAAGGGCAAAAATTGCACACACTGCTGATTTTCTTACATGCGTTCTTGAAAGCTAGCAAAGTGCTAGCTTCCTCATTTGAAATGCAGGTTAGTAGTTAATTTCAGTTAATTAGTCATACTTTCACCAAATGCACTTTTCAAAGAAATTAATACATTTACCTAAATATTCTCTAGTCACCAACAAGAGCCTGTTTATTAACTCCTTTTATAGTTTAAAAATAGGTGTTCCCATGCACCTAAAAACCACAGTGTGATACCACCTTATGCCAGTGAGAATGGCACTTATTAAAAAAACTAGCAATAACAAATGTTGGCAAGGATGTGGAGAAAAAGGAACTTTCCTATGCTGCTGGTGGGATAGCAAGCTGGTCCAACTACTATGGAAAGCTGCATGGAGTTTCCTCAAATTACTAAAAATGGAGCTACCATATATCCCAGCAATTCCACTCCTAGGACTACACAGAAAACACAAAAACATTAATTACAAAAACATTAAACACAAAAAAGGATACCTGCACCCCTATGTTTACTGCAGCATTATTTACAATAGCTAATATATGGAAACAACCCAAATGCCCCAAAACAGATGACTGGATCAGAAGACATCAAAAAAGCAATCAAAAAAGATAAACTCGTGCTATTCACAGAAACATGCATGGAGCTGGAAGGGATTGTGCTCAGTGAAATAAGTCAGAAGGAAAAAGAGAAATATTGGATGGGTTCACTTATAGGAGGAATATAGGGGAACCAAGTAAGGGATGAGGAAAAATAAATAAAAAAAACAAAATTAACAGACAAATATAAATCAGAGACATTCTGCAGGGGATGGGGAGGAAGAGGGATCAAAACAGGGGAGGAAAGAGCACAAGGGGCTGTGGTGATGGTGCCCGGGGGAATTGGTGGTGGGAATTTTACAGGGACTACACCTGAGAGGAGAAAGCAAATATTGTACAAAAATGAACAATGTCATAAAATATATATAAATAAATTTTAAAAATAAATAAATATAGGCATTTCCCTACCGTTTCCTTCCAATCATATAAAATTTCTATTAATTTTTTTAAATTTCTTATTATTTACTTTTTCAGTGATTAAGAATCATGGTTTTTACAAACTTGTTCCAATTATATACTAATAATTATGCAAAACACAATGGTAATTTTCAGATTAACAGAATGATTTAAATTCTGTCATCAAAAAATTCAAAACCTCTTTATTTGCTTTTACAAAATTAAGATTAAAAAATGCTTATCTTGATTACATTCATTAACTTCATTCATTCATTGAAAAGCACTTATTGAATGTCTAATATTTACAGAGATTGGAGTGTTTCCTTTTTCAAAGACTGAGATGATGAGGAAGCTTTCTATTTCAGTTTAGGCCCGAAACAAAGACGTTCCAGGCAGCCCTAATACAGACTCCTCAAATCCCCGAAGTAGTCTATCCTTTTGAAGAATCACACCCAAAACAGAATATATAAAGAAGACCTATTTTATTTAACCCTACAATCTCATCAAACTAATTCACACTGAGTTCAAAATGCTTCCTGTCCAAAAGAAAAACAAAACAAAACAAATTAAATCTGCATACACCCCCTCCCACTTACTAAATTGAACATTTTCAGACTTGATCTATTAACTGAGATTAATTCAGGGCTGGCAGGGCGACTGGCTATTGGGCACCTGGACCATAAGAATGGTGTTTGTGGAATCTGACGACATCTTCCTTGGAGAACAGGTTGAACTTCCTATGCCCTTTTGATCAAGTGTCCACATAATGGGAAATACAAAACCAAAATCTCCTATTTATTCTAAGGCTAAAGTTTTCCTATGCTACTAACCTTGACCAGTACTATTCAAACACCAATTTCAATTTCTAATATTCACTTACACAGACTTTAGCATTTAGGTTAAAAAGAATCCAGAACAAAGGGGATCAAATATTGAAAACAAACAGAAAAAACAAACAAGCCTTGGGTTATTTGGGGGGAAGGCAAAGCAACAAAGCAGTGTTTTCACAGATTGGACTTTCTCTGCACACGTAGGCTATACAAAGGAAGAAGCCTGATCTTAGGGTCAAGGGACAAACATACTGAAAATATAATGAGAAAATCGTGGTGGCCATCAGAGAAATTCTGTTTCACCATGCTATAGAATTTCAGTCCACAAAAATTTTCATAATAATATGCATACAGCAGGAATACAGCAGGAAGACTGATTTACCAATAGACACTACCAGGTAGATTAGGGGGAAATAGAACATCACTGATAAAGACAAGAACCACAGGAGCCTTCATCTCAGCGTCAACTCATTCAATACCTCAGATGTTTCTCTCAGTTTAGTCAGGGATAAAGGACATTACCAAAGAAGGTAAGAAGCTGAGATAAGCTAGTCCCAGCCTCCATCTTGATAACTCAAGTAGTCTATTTTGAATTACTCTGTATCTTTCATTGCAGCCATTCTCAATTCCTTCTCAGAGGCAATATCAATACAATTCAAAAAATCAAAGCAATTCAAAAAGTGAAATGACTAGTCATGGCTACCAAATCAAAAGACCCATTATTGCAAAGCCTTGTCACTCAGGAAGGCTGCTCCCTGAAGAGTCCTGCATAAATTAATTTTACTTTTGCAACAGCAATGAAAAGAGAAATAATGGTTGAAAGACCCAAATTGTTGCCCTGGTAAGCAGTATACACTGTTGTGTTCTGGGCCATTTTTAAATGTGAATACATAAATAAAACCCTTCTCGTAGAATTAACAAAATAAGCAAACACTCAGTAGCTATCAATTCTTCCTTGCTTCAAGAGTGCAGTATATCATTGCAAGATTTCTCTTTGCTTGTCTCTTTGCTGGTCAGAATCTAGGCCAAATAGGATACTCAGTCTCATAAAAGGAAACTGGAACTAGAATTATTTAAATACTGACACTGCTACAAAATAAATTCAGAAGCTTAGACCAGTGAGCAGAGGAAACCTTGAAAATACCTAACTTTAGTCATCCAGCAAATCTAATGGCAGGAAGTCTGCCTACACTATTCCCATTAACGCCTTCCACTAGAGAATGGGAGAGATAATATTCACATAGATTTATACACTGCCTCATCTTGAAAAATAAATTCATGATAGTTGTAGTTATAACATGGAGCAAGTACAAATAAATGAATACAGAAAATAAATTCAGAGAGAATACCCCAAATCGACGACAGAGTTCTGTGCAGTGGCCAGGACTAGGAAGGTACAGTTTGGTAACTCGGAAGTGAGTACTGGTGAAGCGTGGGTTTCCAAAGATTAGATATTTTTCAACATTAGACAGATGGTAACACCTGTTCATGCATCGAGGATGCCTTTCTATAATGCTCCACAATTTTGAAAATGGGCCTCCTTGTAAAGTTTTACATAACTTCCTTTCACAATTCTGAAGTTATCTCCCAAAGTAATCCCCGTCATAATTTCGGAATAAAACACGAGAACCAAGCTGGGGACACAGTAGAGGAGTTGCACCAGACTCTTAATTGGGTGTGCATGCACACGTGTAGACTAAAACTGAATTCCTCTTTGGCGTTATAACCCAAAAAGTAAATTTTGGAGTAAAATAAGTAAAGCACAATGCAGTGCTTTATACGCTTCATGTCTGAAAAAAATAATCCTAATTGCACGACAAATATAAATAGTAATGAGTAAATTAGAAAGAATTCAGCATTCTTGTTTTTACTTTGTGTTTAAGTCATGGGTTAAAAGTGATTCCAGTGAGCACGCTAGAGGTTATGGGGAAAGGGAGAGTTAGGTTACAGGGGATCCCGTCTAGTTCACAAGATAACCATAAATTCTTATTCTTCCCTATTGAGTCAATGAAAGTATAAGGTGCTCTAGCCAGCCGGAATGTCCTAATTTAAATTCCATTTACGCTTTGATCCAGAACAACGTGCGTTCGCTGGATTCCTGCAGCGCCGGAAGAATAGCACGGGCACAAGCGTCTCCTAAGAAGCAGCCATTGGGTGCCGGGATTTGAGGAGGCAAAGAGAAGGCGTTCCTTTCACCTGCTTCGCCAGAGACTAGCAGGACACCGGCGGGGCGTTCCCCACCAGCGTTGCACAACCATGCTTTGGCCCCCAACTTCCTCTCTGTAAAAGCTGGGACTTCTCAGAACTCAGGTTTCTAATCTCGCATTCCAAACAGAACGTGTCTGTGGCGATGGTAGGGAAGGTTACATGTTGTGGCGTCTACAAGTGTCTTTTTATGCATTCAGAACCAGCCGGCCTAATGTACCTTTTGGAAAGCAACCCAGTCTGCCCTCGCTAAGTCCCGGGGAAGAAAGCAGTCCCGGCCCCGTGCCCGGCGGGCGCCCCCTGGCGGCCGGAAGAACCGCGAGTGCTGCGGCGCCAGCGTTCACCCGAGACTCAAAGGACTCGGGCTTCGGGCGAGCGGCCGGCGCGGGGAAAGCGCCCTGCTCCCGCGCCCCCAGCCCCGGAGACTCCGCGGAGCAGGGCGACGTAGCTTCGTCCACTCTCACGCGAGGGGTGGGAAGACGGAGGCCAGCGCCCGGAAATAACGCATGCCACTTCCCCTGCCAGCTCTAGTTCCAAAGCCCGGGCGAGGGGGGAGAGCTCTGGAGAAACATGGAGAAGGCAGAGCGATAGCGCAGCGCGGCTGGGAACGCGCCTCGCACGTTCTAGAGCCAGAGTTGGGGAGCAGGCCAGTGCCAGGGTCGCTAGAATGGACGTGGGCTGGAGTTGCACCCGGGAATTAGAGCACCACGTTTTCCTAGCACCATTTCAAGTACTCTAACCCCGCACAGGGGCTTGATTGCAGGTGCCATTCAGAGGTTTTGGCCATACTTCCCCGTAAAGTAAAAACATTCTGTAAATTATTAGAATCCAGGATTACGTAGAGTGGGGGGGATAATTTCCCATAGGAGCTCCCACGTGCAAGCACGGTTCATAGTATGTGAAAGGCAGTTAGAGCGGTGTATGCATTTTCAATCTTTGTATTCCGATTTTCTAAATAGGAAAATAGTCTACAATAGTCTCTTCCCGAGACAAGTTCTAGATGACAAGAGTAGGAAATGAAGAGTGACTCCTAGTGAAGTGGAGGAAGAAATCTGCCATGGACGCGTGAGGCCCCCTCCCATTTCAGAAACGTGTGCTGTCGCTGAGTAATCGTGTATGTATCAAAACATTTTAAAAAGGTTGAAGTTGTAGAATGCCTTTTACGCTTGCGTCAAAAAAAAAAAAAGACCTCCAAAAAGCCTCCAGTTGCAGGCTAACTCCCTTTCGAAAATAAAATCTAACAAACCCACACAATCAAAAGCAAATCCTGGCCAGAGCAGAAGGTACTTGAAACCCGAATCTGCATTCCGTTCCTCTCCTGCTCGGCTGTGAGGTGGGGGAGGCGGTTTGTGCCTGTGCCTGCTGTATAATCGGGTTAATCCAGTAGACAAAGAATAAACCAATAGCCCTCCCACCTCACTTCCCGCTCCCCTTCCCCTCCCCCTTCTTCTCTCCCCGTCGCCCCCTCGAGGGGGGACCGAAAAGGGGAGAGGTGGGCTGGAGATAGATGCCGAATAAAGTCTGAAAACCTGCAACTTGGTGCTTTTCGTGCCAACACTTGCAGGGCCGGGATTAGCTCGAAGTGTTCATTCCCTTTCCTAGTGGCGAGGAGAAAGTTCCATAAATCAGCCGAGCCCGGGGCTCGTCCTCATGGCCTCTGGGGAAACCTTAAGGTCAGTGTTTCCTTGAGACTAGATAAACTGACCCCGCCGTGCCCAGCCCGGCCCCGGGCGCCCCGCGTGACGGCGCCCAGGCGGCAGGACCGGCCTGGGGACGCGCGGGGCGGCGCGGTTGCCCTTTTGAATGCCTCCTGCGGCTCGGAGCGCTGGCGGGCGCTGGAGTGTGAGTGAATGTAGCCCCGCGGAGCCAATGAGCTGGGACCGGATGCGATATATCCTCTGGGACAACAACTGCTCTGTTCCGCCTCGGATCCACATGACGCCATTTACTGCTGCCCCGGCCGCCGCAGAGCTCCCTGCCTCCTCCGGAAAGGCGAGGGCGCAGGCCAACGGCGAGCCCCCCCAGCCGGGCCCCAGACCCTCCTCCCTCTCCTCCTCCTCCCTCTCCTCCTCCTCCTGCGCACCCACCGCCCCCGCCTCGGCCTCGCCGCCGCGCCTCCACAACGCCCAGTCTGCACCGCCGAGAGCTGCGCGCCGCAGCGCGAGCTGAGGAGAGGGGCCGGCGGAGCGCGCAGCACCCAGGCCCCCGCGCCCGCCCGGCCCTGGCCGCTCTTCTGCACTGCCTCTGCTCAGGCGCTGCCGCCATCCGATCTGGCCATCTGGCTTTAGGTGCTCTGGAAGGCCATTTGCTTTTCTCATTCGCTCATCTGCCAGGAAAAGAGACTTGCTGCTGGCGCTTCGGCCTCCAGTTCATTGAGAAAAAAGGAAATACTCTGCTGTGCATCTAGAAGGGGGGTCACCCCCAGCCCCCAACCCAAAGTATTCATCGACTGGGGACTTGGCTCTGGATTTTCTGTTTTTGTGTTGTTTTTTTTTTCCTCCCACCGATTCCTCCGAAGTTGAACTGAAGCAGAGTTCGGAAAGAAGGGGGAGAAAGTTTGCATCGGACTGGATTTATTTGCACGTCCTTAGCAGGAAGAACAGAAGCCAAGGGAGAGGGGTTGGTGCAAAGCTGCGATCACGGTGAGGCACGTTTGGCTCTTCCTCCCCTGCCCGGTGGCGTTTGTGGGCGACATGGAGTAGGTGTAGCCCCACCGGGAGTGGGGTCTGTCTCTCCCTGGCCTCCCTTTCTCTGGCCGTTCTGTTCCCGCAGGGATCGGGCAGCCGCCTGTGGCTCTGTGCCCTCCGGGCTGCGGACTCGGCCTGCCTCAGTGGGGGCGGCGGGAGCGCCCGCTGCAGTATCCTCGGCCGCGGGACCCCACGCGCCCGTTCTCTGGCGGGGGAGGGGGTGGGGGGGACCTCTCGTCGCCAGTCTGCTCTTGGCGCTGCATTGGCCGCGAATTCGGTGCTGAGAGCGGCAGGAGGGAAACACTTTGTGTTTTCCAGGTCGCGGTTGCAGGCGCCCACATTTCTAACCTGTTCCTCTCCGGGAACGAAATTCCTGGGCGAGGCTGGGGCGTCGGTGGGCGCCTCACAGGGGCGGCGAGACTCCTCGGGTGGAAAAAGGACAAGGTACCGGGTGGTGGGAGTCCCCGCCTCTGCCCCGTGTGGACACAGGCGAGTCCGGTGGGGGTAGGAGCGTCGCCCTGCCTGGCGCCGGGCTCTGCGGTTCGGAAGTGCAGCTTTCTCCTTTTTCCGTTCTCCGTGGTCGGCCTGGGTCACGCTTTTTTTTTTTTTTTGGAAGATTGGGCCGACCCAGCTAAGGAAAAAAAGTCATCAAGCGGTTGCGATCGTTTTTCCATTATCCATAGATGGCAAAAGAGGCTTTTTTTTTCCTTGTTTGATGGGGTAATTAACTTTTCTATTGCTGTTTTTTAATTCAGAATCTTTTGCGTTTTTACAGAGCAGTTTCTGTATGGGTTTGCCCCACCGCTGAAATTACCCCCCCCCCCAACTCTGATCGCACGCTGTTCTTGATGGGGGTTTCAAAGCACTTTCCGGGGGTGCAGATGAGAGGGCGCAGGTGGGGGCTGCAAAGGAGGCCAGGGATCAGCAGAAAGGTTTTAGTTTAAGTCCTTCCATTCCCCCCAACGCGCGCACACGCGTGCGCGCATACACACACACACACACACACACACACACGAGATGCTGCTTTCCACTTGCAAGCAAATCTGCACGGAAAGTTTCCAGTCCAGGGATCTGGGTCTTGCACGCTTAGCGCGTGCAGTGCAACCATGCAAAAATGTCCTTTATTTAAAAAGCAACTTTTCTTTCACTTTCGGAAACGTATATGTATTTATATATTTTAAAAATTCCTCTCGACCCCTTCGGGTCACTGCGTGAGGGAGTCGCCCAATGTGTGTGGATTGGACCGCGGCGTCCTGGTTTGTGTTTGAGACTGGGCTTCCTAGACGCGTGGAGGCTGGAAACCCAGCGCCCTGCGGTGGGCTGCGTGACCTCCACCGGGGGGTGGAGTGGCTCGTTCTTGACGCTGGGAGGCAGTTCTTTGGGGTGGAGATTTCAGCTGGAAAGGGGGAAAGTGTGCTCTGGCGTTTCCTGGCAAGTCCCCTTCCAAAACACCGGCGCCCCCCTCATGTCTGTGGGTTCTGGAGATTGTGCGCGGGACGGAGGCGGGGTGGGGTGGGGGGGCAGCCTGGCCTCTGGGCTGCATCAGTTGGCCGGAGAAAAGTACTCCTGGGCTCCCGCTGTGTCCCACCTGCTGGTGACGGTGTTGGGGCGCAGATGGAGCCTATAAACCGAGTGTAAAGCAAAGAGCAACGTTGTCTTGTCTGCCTTTCTTTTGACGGCGGGATCCGGCTTCCAGCTCTCTGCCTTACACCGCTCTGGGAGGCCTGTGTCACCTGCCTGTGGTCTCTCTTTTTTTAAAAAGCTGGACTCGATAAAGATTGTCTTCTGCCCATTTTATTCACTGTAAACTTGGCAAAGGTTTTGAAACTTCGGGAGGGTTTGCCTTTTAAGCAATTACTTGTCAAATGATAAATTTGAGAGGCAACACTTAAATGTTCAAAATCACTGTTGTGGATTGGTTTATGTTCTTAACCATTAAGTTTCTGGAAACAGGCAAAGCAGTTAAGATCTTGCCATGATTTATTTCAAAAATGGCACGACAATCCGGTAACTACAGAATTTAAGTGTTCTTTTAGGCTACCAGACTGTAAAGTATTTGGTTCTCAAGTTATTGAGGAGTTGAAAATCATTCCTGTCTTTGGTAAATTTGCTTTAATGTGTTCCTGCTGCCTAATAGAATTTGAATTGATTTGTTTTTAATTGTATGACTTTGCATCGCCAGATAGTTAATAGATAATGCTTGATAGTGGTGAATTTTCTAACTATTCCTGGGGGAATGTAGGGGGGTATCTACTTTTGCAGGTCATACTCATCCTACAGGCTTTTATAAAGTTCCAGAATACTGGGTAAAACATATTTCAAGGTGTTTGGTGTGAAAGCAGGCTTAAAGTAAGAACCAAGAATTTGCAAGCTACTTTATTGATGTCTGAGGCAAAATGACCATGATGAACTTAAACCTTTTTTCAGATTTTGCAAAGCTGTTTAACTTTGGAAAGCATCCTTAGCAATGTGATGTCCTAACATGACTTTCTTGCCATTTTTACATTGAATCTGAGCTTTACAAATTTCATGTTTGAATAAGGAATTGTCACTTACATGATTGAAACAAGATCAGTGTGTGTCTGCTCATTACTGGATTAAAGAATTGTCAGTGCCCAGCAGTATTTTTTCCTTTTCGCTACAGGCATTGATGCTGTGGCTCTTCTGATTGCCTCAGCCCCCACACAGCTACGCCATTGCAAATCCTGCTTCTCGAGGGGCAGTGGGAAGTGAAGAGTTAACTCAGGTGGGTGGAGAGTGGGAAGTAGCCTGAAGAGTAAACCGTCTCTTTCCTCTTGGTTTCCGCAGGAATTCAGATGTGTTCTAAGCCTGCTGGAGTGACCATACTTCCAAGAGCTGATGGAGGCCAGAGCTCAGAGTGGCGGTGGGTCCCAGCCCTTGCTGCAGGCGCCGCGTGACAGTGGCAGGCCGCGTGGGGAGCCCGACCCCCGAGAAGCCCTCAGCCAGCAGGTACACGTGTTGTCTCTGGATCAGATCAGAGCCATCCGAAACACCAATGAGTACACAGAGGGACCCACTGTGGTCCCAAGACCTGGGCTCAAGCCTGCTCCTCGCCCCTCCACTCAGCACAAACACGAGAGACTCCACGGTCTGCCCGAGCACCGCCAGCCTCCCAGGCTCCAGCACTCACAGGTCCATTCCTCTGCGCGAGCCCCTCTGTCCAGGTCCATCAGCACCGTCAGCTCGGGGTCTCGGAGCAGTACGAGGACAAGTACCAGCAGCAGTTCCTCGGAACAGAGACTGTTGGGACCATCCTTCTCTTCGGGGCCTGTTGCTGATGGGATAATCCGGGTGCAGCCCAAATCGGAGCTCAAGCCAGGTGAGCTTAAGCCACTGAGCAAGGAAGATTTGGGCCTGCATGCCTACAGGTGTGAGGACTGCGGCAAGTGTAAGTGTAAGGAGTGCACCTACCCGAGGCCTCTGCCATCAGACTGGATATGCGACAAGCAGTGCCTTTGCTCAGCCCAGAACGTGATTGACTATGGGACTTGTGTGTGCTGTGTGAAAGGTCTCTTCTATCACTGTTCTAATGATGACGAGGACAACTGTGCTGACAACCCGTGTTCTTGCAGCCAGTCTCACTGTTGTACACGTTGGTCAGCCATGGGTGTCATGTCCCTTTTTTTGCCTTGTTTATGGTGTTACCTTCCAGCCAAGGGTTGCCTTAAATTGTGCCAGGGGTGTTACGACCGGGTTAACAGGCCTGGATGCCGTTGTAAAAACTCAAACACAGTTTGTTGCAAAGTTCCCACTGTCCCACCCAGGAACTTTGAAAAACCAACATAGCATCATTAATCGGGAATATTACAGTAATAAGGATTGTTCTTTTTTTTTTTTTTAACACACATATGCAACCGACTAAACAGTTAGAATCTTGGCACTGTTAATAGAGGGTTGGGATATTCTTTGCTGTTTGCAGTGAAATGCTTTTTGTCCATGTGCCATTTTAACGATAGACTTGTTAGAACTCAGCTAATGGAACTCAAAAGTGTGGGAATACAGAAGTTGGCGACCCATATGTTGCATAAGCTACAGCAACAGACACACTCCTAGGCAAAGTTTTTGTTTGTGAATAGTACCTGCAAAATTTGTAAATTAGCAAATGACTTTTTTTCCATTGTTTTCTCCAGAGATAATGTGCTATATTTTTGTATATACAATAATATTTGCAACTGTGAAAAACAAGTCGTGCCATACTATATGGCACAGTCACAAAATATTATACTAATATGTTGTACATTCGGAAGAATGTGAATCAATTGGTATGTTTTTAGATTGTATTTTGCCTTACAGAAAGCCTTTATTGTAAGACTCTGATTTCCCTTTGGACTTTATGTATATTGTACAGTTACAGTAAAATTCAACCTTTATTTTCTAATTTTTTCAACATATTGTTTAGTGTAAAGAATATTTATTTGAAGTTTTATTATTTTATAAAAAAGAATATTTATTTTAAGAGGCATCTTACAAATTTTGCCCCTTTTATGAGAATGCGATAGTTGCTGCAAATAAGGGGTTTACAGATGCATATGTTCAATATAAAATAGAAAATATATTAACGTTTGAAATTAAACTGAGCTGTTTTGTCTTATTTTATCTTGTCTTTTTTTTATGTTTTTTGCTTTTTTTCCCCCCCGAAATGAAAGAAACCACATTTTGTTAAGACTCATGTTTCAATGAAATTGTTTCACTTATCTATAAAGTGATTTTTATCTTATCGTTGCTGCTTTAAAGATTCGGTGATATTCAGAGATAATTCTTGCAATCAGGAGATAAATAACACTGTTTGACTTATTTGTATTAATCATATAAGAGCTTATTTTAGCTATTTCATTGCCCCTGGTTTTTTCCCTTTATTTTTGCAGATTTGCTGGCTTGCCTTTATTTTACAGGGTTTGGGCTTTTGGGGTTTTTTAATCTTAAACTGATTCAGTCAGGAGACTTCCCTAAAAGATTAGCAATTAGGCTTTTTTAAATACATACAATATTAAGAATGAATGCCGTGAGGGTAATTCCACACCAGAGAAACAAGTTTAGTTCAACAGACATTTATTGAATGTTTTCTGTGGCAGATGTGTCTTATACACAGATCAATACTTATAATTGAGGCAGAAATGTTTTCTTCACCAAGCTGACGATGGCTATGTTTGTGCCCAGTCTGCTTGATTTTAGACCTGTAAGTGTGTCACCACCACACAGATGCCTTATGTTAGGAAAGACATGAGATTTGTTTTGATTCAGGAATTGGGCATCAAGAAATTTCATTCTACATTAACAATAACTCAAGCCCAAGCAGGTCAACTTGAAAGCCCCTGTCTCATTTAATCCAATTATCCAGAAAACTGTTAAATTTTATTCTGCAAAAAAGACACAGTGTGGCAAAAAGGGGTGTTTGTAATTGCCTTTTGGGAGCAAACACTGCAAGCTGCAACAAAACCCATCTTGACAAATACTAGGTTTTCTATTTGTAACAAGTCACTTGATTAGTCACTTTGTGGCTGATTATTTTTTCTTCCCAAAGTACAACCTTTTGCTGCCAAGAATCACCGGAAGTCTAGGAAATGATTTACCTGTCATTATTGTTTAATCTCTTGTTTCCTGTTCTAAGGCAACTTCTCTTAACATAGGTTAAGAGATCTTAGTACAGGTTGTCTTATGTTTTCTAAAGTTGACTTTCAAGGAACTATATTATAGTCTCCTTAACCAAGAATTTGCTATAAGGATCTTAAGTTTCCGCTCGACTTTCTCTAAAAAACAAGGGTTAAACTCAGAAATCTAGGGATTATCAATTTAGGAAAACTGAATGTTTGCACTTTCAGTTTTCCTAAATTTAATACTGGTGTTCTAAAAGAATGTGTATGAGTATGGCAATGTTTTTTACTCATATAGTTCTCAAGATGTAAAGCACAAAAAATTTGACTGTTTATCAAAAACACAACTAGTAGACAGACTGTCTTTGGTACAGGAATTGTGAATCTTAATTTATTTCACTGCATAGGTAGTTTTCTAAGTATTTTCTAGAGAATTGCATTAGATACAACTGAGTTTATTAAAGTAGATAGGGTTCCCTTCCCCAGGATTATTGAATCTGGGTCTATGATGAAGTGGCCTAGGAATTTGAGCTTTTGATCATTCCACTAGTGGTTACAGTGTGAGAACCACCAACCTAGGAATTGCTTGCAAATTTAACTTTTTTTTTCTTTTTATAATGAGGTTCTATGTAAAACATAATTCACTAGCTTGTAGAACACAGAGCCAAATGATGCTAGAAAAGGACTTAGGGTAAATATGGACTCCTGATGAAAATAACTTAAAAAAATTGAATTTCTTAACATGCTTCCAACTAATTTATGAAATATTGATTTTATCTATAAACCAAGGTAGAATTCATTTTCAAAATATGGAAAGTTAAATGTTTATATCTAGACAGATTAAAAACAGCTGGTACTCTTGAAGTGTGAGTCTAGAAGTTGCAAGTCATCTCTCTTGAGATGGGGAGGGATAATCACCTCAAATTCTTAATCTGTCATTTCTACTTACGGAAAATGAGATGACCCTAAAATATACAATGCTGTAAACTGCTATCTCAATAAATGTATTTTTTTTAAAAAGAAGATAAAATGATACCGATTATTCTTTTAGGAGATATAAATCAGTGACAAAAAATTTTTAATAAACTAACCAAGATAGATATTAAGTAATATTACAGGTGATATATAGATGTCACCAAAAAAGCAACATTATTATGAAAGTTAGACCATTCCAGAATCTCTTATCCTTTATACTTTCTATTTGTTCTTTTGAGAGGGATTCAGATGCCCAAAGGTGCTAAATATAGCCTAGCTACATTTAAGAAGCCAACCAAACGACAGTAAATCCTTATACCACCTTCTTATTTAACAAAAAGTTGTCATTAATTTTGGTAGCATGAAACCTTAAATGAGATGTACCTAGCGTTGCATTATTTTTATATATATATTTTTTTGTTTATTTATTTATATGATTTAAGATACAGGATCTCTTAGATGAATATAAGAATTCATATTATAAATACAATGAGTTTCTAATCTAATAGTCATCTGCTGATATTATGATAGATTAAAAGTATAAAGATGCCACAAACTTGTCAGTTGATTGCTGAGTATTTAGAGAAATTACTTGACTACATTTTTTTTTCTGATTTCTTACTTCTTGCCTTTTTTTTTTTAGAAACCTGTGTATTCTCAGTATTGAGATTCATTTAAGAAATGACAACTTGATTGTTGTTACTTAAAACATTCATTTATGTGTTTCGAGATTTGAAGGCTCTGCCAAATTTCTGCCATGTTGGAGCGTGCTCTGGGGATTGTCTGTGAAAGAAGAAAGCCAAAACCAAGTGCAGGTACTCTGACCAAACTTTGCATAACTTCTTTCTCCAGTACACATTTGTCTCCAGGACTGCTGCCTCCAGGTTATATAAGTTAAGATATTGATGTCAGGTAAATGAATTTGCTCTTTGCACAGTGCCGTGAGGCATTGGCTAGACAGTTGATATAATTAATCACCTTTTGAGCATATAAGTTAAAATTTTAATGGGTTTAATTTCTCTTGCAGTTAGATCCACAATTGACTATTTGCTTTCCTCTTAAATATGCAAAAGGAGGAGGATATAAGTTAAAAAGTCACAGCATTGAAAATTGGTTGACTAAAAAAAAGTAATCTTTTAGAGAACAATTTAGTAAAGAAGAATGAAAGCAGGACATTAACTAGTTAAAATATTATGAGTCCATTCTTTTGTTTGCAATATTCATTGAGACAAAAGTTACGTTAATTTCTATTTTGGTTAGGGCAATTTCTTCCTTCCTGGGACATACTAAGGGTAGGTCTCCACCCATTGAAGACCAGACAAGAACCTTAAAATAAGGCCTAACTGATATTCCAAATGAAGCTATACATCTGGATTATTTCATTATTGGTTTGACTATTCACGGGAAGATGGAGAGGATTATGTATATATCCTACACTTGGATTTTGTTTGGATGCTACATCATTACCTTATATCATGAAATAGCCATCGTGTAAATAATTAGAGACAAAATGTATATACTGTAATACCACACCTCTGGTCAAAAGTAAACATCATTTAACATGCATTCATTTAACTTACAATCAAAAAAGATAAGGGGAAATTAAAAATATAGCAAATAAGAAAAAAAGATTCGCACTTCAATTTTTATCTATGGTTACCAAGTGTTTCACATTTTTATTTAATACTGCATTTTCATTGACCTAAAGAACTTTTGAAAACCAGTCTTAATGAAGATTAGAGTGAAGTAGGTTGGCTCTCGGTTGCCTAGGTGTGGTGTGTAAGGCTTCAGCCTTAATGGAGTTTGTAAACTCAAAACAATTGCTAATAAAGAGAGAAGAATTTGACTCAATACAAGGACAAGCTAGCAATGAATTTGGGCATCAAAATAATCTGGCATTTCAATTGAACGAATTTTTTTTGGAATGCCTACCTATGAATACATGAGCTGATGACCCCCCAAAAAAGGGTTAACAACTTAAATGCAAGACAAGAATTTCACAGTAAAGATACACTCAAATACAGAACACCGATGCCTTAATAGTGGGTTTGGGCTTCAGTTCTCTCCAATAGTTACAGCTATTTTTAAATAGAGTTTCTGTGAAAGGAGAGGCAACAGAATTAGCGTCACTCATTAAGTAAAACTGTTCACTATGCTCTTATTCTAAAACCTCAATGAAATCTAGAGATGTTTGACTAATATTTGACGGCTATATTTTCTTACATATATTTTTAACATTACAACTCATGATTCACTGAAAGCTTCTCTTAAAAATGTGGGTTATCAGATATGTTTTTAAGTTCTGTAACTAAGAAATTGGAAATCTCCATCCTCTTACAGTTCTTGCTGAAACTTATCTCTTGTCATCAACCCATAATTTTAGCTTGCTTCTATAGCTAGAGAAGGATGAATACTTGTGAGGAATAATCAAAAGAAGTGTTAGTGACAGTGTGAAAGGAAGTGACTGAGCATTGCAGCCATTCTGCCCTGGCCAAAAACAATGTCTGAGCCTACCTCTCAGGTTCTTGTGGAATTGATAGCTAAGATCACCACCTTTAGTACCTAAATTAATACAGCTTCCATTTTGAATGGTTTTGTGCTCCAAATAACAGCTGCTCTGGTGACTTGAGGTTCTAGGGCTTACGGTCAAGCCATGTTCTTAGTAAAGACCCCATTTGTGTCATCTCTCCAGCTCTTCAACAGGCTTGCTACACCCTTCTTGGTCCCAAACCCAGTTTTCCTCCTCCAAAGGAAGCCCTAATATGTAGTAGGTCTGGTCATACAGAAAACTGTTTCTAGAACAGCATTTACGGTTATTTATCTTATTTAAAAATAAAATTCATAAATATAGATATAACTGGCTTCATTAAGTGATTCATGAAAAGGGCAGCATGTCATCTAGATACTAGAAGAGGTTATACAAAATAGAAGTATTTAGAGATAAAGAGGGTGAGACAATGTGTTTAGCAAACAATTCTTTCAGGCAAAACCATCTTCCCTCAAGGGAAGGCAGGGGTTTTCTTTTGCATATTACCTCACTGGGGCTGATTAGGAAACTCCTGATTGATTAGTTTAGGATTACATTATTGGAGTAGGTTGAAACTGAAGGGACATTACCTTTTAAATCTGGTTGGGGACTCAAAATGAAGAACCCCACTCTGGGCCTGGTTCTTTCTATTTTTAAACAATTTAAAGGTCACCATTAACATGATAAAGCTTAGTAACTTCGTAGAATGCAACATCTATGGCACCTCTTGTTGCAATTCATACTTACTGTGTAGGCAAGCTAACTACGCAGACGCCCCAGAGAGGTTTCCCTCTGCCCATCACTGTAGGTAAGAAACTGAATTCAGGAGAGGCACAAACCCCATCATCAACATTTGCATTTAGGTCTAGAGGTCACCTGATTCTACCTATACAATTAGGATAGAACCTGAATGATTTACTTTCTACCTCTTGTTCACATTGTCAGTTTACACTTTAGAAATGCTAAAAATACAGGGTTTTTTTTAGCTGTTTGACTCTTTTGATTCCAATCATCTATGAAAAGTTGTAAGATAAGAAATCAATAATGTGTGGCAGGTCTTTTCTCTGCCACATGAGTCATAGACCCAGCATGTAATTCCATGTTGCTGACAATATTTCTTGTATATCTTCGGTATTAAAGTGTGTTGGGGGAGGGCAGTATTCATTAGATCTGTGATTATAGACAAGCAAATTAAGAATGGTGTTCATAGCCCTTTGGAAGCTAGTAATCTAGGATTAGACATAATGACTGGAGTTAACCACTTCCTGTTCTGGACAAGTTGACCCCAGAAGGGGAAGTTTGGCAAAGGCTGGAGATTTTTTTCTTTATTTTCACTACTGGGAGGGAGGAGTTATTGGCATCTTACCAACAGAGGATGGGAATGCAGCTAGTCACCCTGCTATGCCTAGGGCCCCTTACAAAGAATTATTTTATATTTATATATTATTTTATATTTGAATATAGTCATGTAATTATTATATTATGTATGCCTATAACAAAGAACTATTTAGCCCCAAATACCAATAATGCCAAATTTGCAAAACCCTGCTGGAGAGGAAACTGGGGAAATAGTGGTGGAAACGTACTATGTTTTTTTCTGACACTCTGACATTTCCATTCCTAGTGCTAAGTCTCTGAAGCTTTGGTGGGAAATGCCCTACACTCTGTAAATATCTACATGTGCCTTATCTATCTCCTCTACTGTAGCACTTTGAGCTCCTGAGCTTTGGAGACAAGCCCCTGGACTAATGCCCTCGTCTGTTACTTTTCTGTTACTTTAGCTGTGTAGCTACGGGTACATTAGTTTTCCTATCCCTAATATCTTCATCTGAGGAATAATAATAAATCTTGACCCAAAAGTTGTTGCAAAGGTTGAAAAGATATGTGTGAAGTAGTAACCCTATGATTGCTACAAAGTTACAAAGTAAGTTCTAAATTAATATTGACTCTAACATTCTGGTCAGCTGATTTTACCCCTGTCAAGCATAGTGTTAAACACTGGAGATACACTGTCTCTTGCCTGCCTGGAGTCCTTCTGTAGACAAACTAGTATTTATTCTAGAGTAGAATGCATGTGATAATAGATTTAGAACACATGAGAAACGGAAGTGAGTGACTCTATCCGTAGAATGTGGAATGAGAAAGTTTCTCAGAATGGATAATATCTTCATAGGGAATTATCTCCAAAAGTGGGATGCTGGATAGGAACCAGAGATAAGCAAGTGACAAAGAAAGCAAGTAAGAACCAGAGATAAGCGAGTATCATTCTTAAATGTAAAAGAAGAAAAAAGAACAGGAATGACGCTAAAAGGATTGCTAAATTTCAGATAAATCTTTATAAGCATAACTTTATAGTTAGTGAATATTGGTTTCTAATAAATTGTGTGTGTGTGTGTATGCTCAAGAGATGTGCATCTTCAGAATTTATTGATGTCACTGTTTCTAGCAATTCCTAAAGTACATGTATTTGTTTCATGTAATGAAACTTAGTTAGCTGTCCCATAAAAGTCAAAAGGTCCATTTGTTGACCCCCAAACATACCAAACGAAAATTCTAATTTGAAATGATTTAAGTAAAATGATTAGTTTACCCTATTTGTAATTAATTTGTAGTATGTATTCTCTCTTTTTTTATATTAAGATATTTTAAAACTCTTGGAAAAAAGTTGAAGCATAAATTATTGAAAATAATACTCAAGTTTTTAAAAAAAATTGGTAAGCCCTTTTTCTTCTTTCTAGACTTATCTTTGATTTCTGATAGGTATTAAAATGTTATTTTCTGCCCACTCACCTAAGTTGTGAACAAATTCAAGCACATTTTAAGAAATAAGCTTCTACTGAAAAGAAGACAAAGGCAAATCCCTTGGTAAAGCATTGAAAATTTTCATATTACAGTGCTAAGTGAAACCATTCATAGTTAAGATAGAAGCCTGGGGCCTCCCTGGTGGTGAAAGGGGTTAAGCGCAGCACTATGAAGCTGTCCGGAGCCACTGCAGCACAAGTTCAATACCCGGCCAGGGAGATTCCCACATGGCACAGCAGACCTCTCCTGCCTCGCCCTCTGCTCCCCTCAGCAGTGTACTTCAGTAGATCTGCCTGTTCTGCTCCCCACTCTGTCTCTGGTGAACCCTCTCATCACCCCCTACCTCTGGTCTACACCCCAGCTTGTATGCATAAATAAATAAATCTTAAAAAAAAAAAAAAAAAGACAGAAACCAGAAAAGGAAAGTATGGGGAACTATTATTGGATATTAGCTACCTATAAGGCATTAAAGGTGTAGTACGACTTAATAGGGAAAACACTGGCTATAAAATTATAGCCCATATAACTTCTTGGGCAAGTCACACAACCTCTCTGAGGTTTAGTTTCTTCCCTGCAAATGATGGTTAACAGCAAATATCTCAATAATTAAATGAAGTGCGATCCTTTAAATAAAGAAACTTGTTAGCAGAAAACTACTAAAGGATAGTGCTAATAATATATTTCCATGTTCAGTTTATAATTTCTCCACAGTGTACATATGCATATACATATGTGTGAGTTTGTGTACATATAAAGATTTTTGTAATGATTCTATTAAAACAAATAGCTATGTCAATGTTACACACACTTTAGTCTTATCCAAAGGTAATCCATTTTGAAGACACGATGAGAAAGAAGGACTCTGGGGATTTTTTACAGTCCCAATTATTACATCTTTTTTGGTCAGTTCCCAACTGGGTTGCAACAATAGTACAAATTCGTGTGTGGTGGTTTTACCTTAGTCTGTTGATTGAATGACTGATTGATTTGGTGAAGGGAGACGGGATTTAACAGCAGCTGGGCAGTTTGGGCAAAGCCCACCCCTTGGTATATAGGAAAGGATCAATGAACACTTGTTGAGTGACTGAGTAAATGAATGAATAAGCAGCAAATACACAGAAGGTGTGTAAGAAAGGGTATGAAGAATAACACATGGCAAAATGTAAATATCAACGGAGTGACATGGATATAACATAATTCTTCAATTCTAAGAGGAACATGTGTGTTTTCATGTATGCACTTGTATGATTAGGATGCTCTTTACAATCAATGGTGTTGTTCGATGATCACCCTTGACTTAGAAGCAGTCGTGCCATCCTTGTCATGGCAGTGTTTCAGCTTGATCATGGTATCCATATGCCCCACTTCAATTGAATGGCTGTGTTGATCTACACATTTTAATTGTTGTTTAAAATGTCTTCATGAAGTAGCATAGAAATGAAAAGCTATCTTGTACCCATTAGATAAGAACATTAAGTGTCGCATTATTCAGCTCAAGCTTAGTAGAAAGCAAAGAAATATTTGTGATTGGAGAAATGGTCACAAATCATTTTTCTTACAAAAAACAAGTATTTTGTAAGACATACCTAAGAAAGGGAGATGCCTACCAGCAGATAAATTGAAAAGAGAAATTTCAAAGCAACGTTACTCTGATATGACCAATGTATCTTTCAATAGGCTGCATCGAGATTTTGTCCTGAATTTATCAGCAGTACTCTCACGTTTTCATGATTCAAAA
Organism: Scalopus aquaticus; assembly: GCA_004024925.1. Classification (NCBI taxonomy): domain Eukaryota; kingdom Metazoa; phylum Chordata; class Mammalia; order Eulipotyphla; family Talpidae; genus Scalopus; species Scalopus aquaticus. The sequence continues at coordinate 110,852 of PVIJ01003646.1, forward strand.
ATATTGGTGTCTCTTATAATCCGTGGTGTCTTCAATTTTTAGAAATACAGTAGTCATTTGGGATATTTACAGAAATGGGCAATGCCCAGTCAGCATACTGAGGTCAGATGGAATATTGCCTGACTCTTAAAAAACAGGTAGTGAATAGGTGTTTTGGAAAGTCAAAAAAATCACAATTGAGCCAAACCCTTTTCAGCAGGGAGTGAAAGGACCAGCCTAACTGAAACATACTTTCATATAAGAGTAAAGTGGAAATGAGACTGGAAAGACAGATTAGCCTCTACCCTGAGGAATCTGAATGTCAAACCAAAGAACCTGGATTTTATCCTAACATGTCTCCCAAAATCCATTTTTGGCCATTTCATAACATTTTCCAATTGATAGTAAGAGTGATCCTTCAAAGCGTATTCTAAACATTTTGATCCCTTTTTAAACAAATCTGATGACTTCCTTTTGCTCTGAACAAAGTTCCAGTTATTTCAAGATCCTGAATGATCTGGTACTTCCCGCTCTAATACCTGACTTTCTGCCCCATTACACCCCAGCAACAAAGGTCAGCTTTTTCTGTTTTTCTCACCAAATTTTCTTTCCTCCTAGCCAAACATCCCTTACAAATACTATTGCCTTTGCACGGAAACATCTACTTCCTTAACCTTCCTCCCTGAGCATTCACCTAAGAAACTCTTACTCTTTTATGATTCAGTGAAAATGTCAACTCTGCAGGAAGCTCCTTTAAACCTGAGCTCACATCTCATGATTTGCTGTCATGTATCTTTTTCTTTTGCAGTACATATTAACAATGTGATTATATCATCATCTGTGTGATTATTTGCTTAATCTTTTGCCCCATTAGATCTTTTTTTTTATTTATAGTTGGACTGAGCACCTGGTACACAGAAGGTGCTCACTAAGTATCTGATGATAAATGAATGAATGAATTCAATAGAAAGTAAAGATATACTGATGATGAATACGAAAGAAAACATATGAAAAAGTAACCTCTTGGGAAAGATCAGCTGATTATTTTATGTGGAATGAATTAGAACAGTAAGAATTTAGTTTAAAGTGTACCTCTTCCTCCTAGCATAGCATTTGTGGGGGAAGGGCAGCTGTATCACGTTATGGCTCTTATACATCTATTCTTCTACTGAACTCATTGTAAGGTGTTTAAAAGCAGGAATGAGACCTTCTTTCTGTCTCCAGTGCTTATCATAATGCCTGGCACAAAGTAGATTCTTTCTAAATGTCATTCGAATGAATGGGTTATTATTAACCACAATCCAACCATTATAGATAGGTCTATTATGATTTTATATGTATACATTTCTTATCTTAAATTCTCATGACCCTTTACAATATTTTTTTTTTCCTTAGCTAAGTAGCCTCTGCATCTATTCCATCAATCCAAGCAGAAACGTGGACAAGATTTTCTAGTGGCAATGAAGTCAGTGACAAAATTTGACAGTTTTATCATTTTTTTAAAACTTTGCTAGTAATCAAATAGAATTAGCAATAATTACTCCTATTAACCCCTGCACTGCCCCCAGAACATTCAACTAGCCTGTAACAAAGGACCCTCAAATGCTCTAAAGATAGATGCCAAGTCTAGAAGACATACACCTATAAACATAAAAAGGAAGGATAAAAAGAGAATAAAACGCCTTAAATTTCTGATCCTCTTGAACTTCTGTAACTTTACTACATGTACCAAACACTTGGAGATTGCTGTTAAAATGCATGCTTTGAACAGTAGGTTAAGGGAGGGGTCTGAGATTCTTCATTTCTAACAAGCTCTGGGTCCTGCTAGATCCTAGAGATCTACTGATAACCCTTTGAAAGTACTGTATTAACCAGAGCTCTCCAGAAAATCAAAATCAGTAATAGCTATGTATCTCTACCTTTGCCTAAATCTATGTCTATTCCTTTAACTGTAGCTTTACCTCCCCATCTACAGAGAAATTTATTTTAAAGAGCTTATTCATGTGATTACAGGCAGCTGGCAAGTCCAAAACTGCAGGATAGAATAGCAAGCTAGAGACCCAAGGAGAGGCCATTGTTGCAGTTCAGGTCCTACGGTATCTGCTGAATTGCTTCCTTTTCGGTGAAGTCAGACTTTGTTCTACAGAGAATTTCAACTGATTGACTAAGGTTCACCCACATATAGACCAGGAATCTGTCTTCCTCAAAGGTTAGCAATTTAAATGATAATCTCATTAAACAAAAAACCAAGCAAACAAAAAACATCCTTACAGAAATATCCAGAGTAATGTTTGGTCAGATATCTGAGTTCCAGGACCTAGTCAAATTGATATATAAAATTAAATGTCTCAGCAACAAGGATCTAGAGAAACATATGGTTCTAACACATGCCTTCGATTTGCAGTATTTGTGGCATGAATGCATGCCAATAAACAAAGCACTCAATTAATGGCAGTTTTCAAGGTTAGCCAGTCACTTCTCTTCCTTTGTAGAGTGAAGCAAAATAGAAATAAAAGCATTTTAGGATAGAAATAAAAGCATTTAAGTGTGTCAGTGCACCCACTTTTTTTTCCTCCTCCGAATTTTCACTCAGACCATAATATGAAAATTGAGCCCGGTCATGCAAATATAGTAACTGATTACATCTTACAGTCCCGTATTGTTGACTTACTTCTTTTACGTACATTATCTCATTTTAATTTCCACCCTAACTGCTAACCTTTATCAGCATACTTGTAGGATAGATATTAATTTTTCTATTTTACATTAGCGAAAAGTACAATTTTTTACACATGAGAAAATTGCCAAAATCATAAACAGCTAAAAACACCTTTCAAGCCCATTGTTTTGATTTCAAGCCCCATGTTTGATAATATCATAGTTGTACCTAACAATGTCTGCAGAGAAACATTTCTTGAATTTATTCTATGTTGAGGATAATTTTTTCCCATCTTCATACATGGCCAACAAACTATTATTTTTAATTAGACTATTCCAAACTGTCTTCTTATATGACATCTAACACTATTTTTATTGTTGATTGTTATCACCATTGCTACTGTTCCTTCAAATGAGTGATTGGTAATAGATTTCCTCCAAGTACATCTCAGCAATTCTAATTCATAAAATAATGAAAGAATATACAGACTTATATTTTGGGCATGGCACAAAATGTTAAATGTTGTGAGGAGGAACCCTCTCTGCCCCAGCAAACGAGAGAAAAGCCATCCGCATAGGAATGAAGTCAGTGAAATAGCTATGCAAGATATGTTGCCTGCAGGTAAAGCCTACATTTTTAGCTTCCACTAAGGACCAATGAGCTGAATCAAGATGTAACTCATGGGTACTCAACCTTTGCCTCTCCACAGTGTGTTCTTTAGAAAGGAAAAGATTAAACTTCAGCATAGCTTTCCTCTGCATATAGATAGCATCGAGTTCTCTTTAGGTAAAAAAAAAAAAACAGAAGTACTCCTGTTGAGAATAATGACATTTTAAAAGTAATGACTCACTGTTCCTACCTACATAAACTAAATTCAAACTTGACTGTTGGAGCAGTTCTCACAGAATAAAATCTGTTGAACTCCCCAAGGTTTGAATCCTTACTTTATCTAATACATGCTTTTTCTAACTACCATTCAGACTTTTAGTTCAGTTAATAGATACACAGGCCTCCCTGGTGGCTCAGCGGTTAATCGCTGCGCTGTGGAGCTGTTGGCAGCGGCAATGCGAGTTCGACACCCAGCCGGGGAGAATCCCACATGGCGCAGCAGACCTCTCCTGCCTCGCCCGCTGCTCCCCTCAGCAGTGGATTTCTGATCTGCCTGTTCTGCTACCCGCTCTGTCTCTAGTGAACCCTCTCGCCGCCCCACGCCTCTGGCCTGTACCCCAGCTTGTATGTATAAATAAATAAATGTTTAAAAAAATAGATACACAGATTAATTAGTTGGGAGATATATTTAAAGAGATAGTCATGAAAATATATTTTTTATCCTTTCTATGAGTTGTCTCTTAATGAACCATCACTGAGAATGTGTTTGAATGATCTAAGAGTTCTCTCATACCCCATAAACTTAAGAACAATTTATGTAATGGTTTATTCAAAATTTGGCATTTAACTCCCTGGTCAATTATCATTTGGAAACATACCATTTATTTTACTTTAATTGATTTTCAAAATGATTATAGAATGCAATTATTATGTGGTTGTTCTAATCAGAATAATCTAAAAAAAAAGTTCTGGAATTTCCAAACTGAAACACTGTCATATTCTATTTGAATATGATAGAACTCCTAAAGTTGCCCAAGGAATATGCTAGAGTTATAATTGTGAACGTCCCAAATTCTAGGTTACTACTGTAGCTTTCATTTATTCTATATAGAAAATGAAAAGATGAAGATGTATTGCGTGTGGCAGATGCACTTTTATTCTTGTTGTCTGTCTCATATATTATTAAACTCTATGATCCACTTCTGCAAATGTGTTTACCAAAAAAAGAGAATGACAAACATTTTCCAAACTCAACAGATTTGCATGAACATTTGGATACATGAAATTATCGGCCTGCCTGGTCACCCCTGTATACCCTACCAAAAACAAGTCTTCTTTCCTAGGATTTATGCCTGTATGTATTCATATATTTATTTATTTCAAGGAAAGCTCTTACACATATTTTGAAGGGAGACATGAAACAAGGATTTGACTCAGAAGGCCAAACCTTGTCTTACGTACCTGCTTAAATTCTTGGAACCAAGCCTAAACTTTAAGTAGCAATTTAAACAGTAAATAAATTCTGCTAATGGCTATTAGATTGTTAACTGGGGAGATTAGTATAGGGAGTAATTCTAATTAAATAGAGAACACTGAAAAGAGTTGAAACGTTTCAAGAGTAGATTTTGTCTCCCATGCCTCATTAGGAATATAAAATCAGCTTCTACTGTGAGAGGGACAACCTTTCAAAAGGCTGCTCTTTTGCCATAAAGAGGTTGTATAAACTTCATTTTTAAATTTTGCATTCCTTTTTCAGTAGCAAAGGGTATTTTTATTGCCCAAATCCAATTAAAACTAAGCTAAATCACCATGTTTTATTTTAAGTTAACAATAATTTATGTCCCAGTTAGACACACAAAAAGCTGACTTCAGGCCTTGTAGCGGAATTTAAGAATCCACAGATTCTTGCCTTCCAGTGCTTCTCATAGCGCATTTGGAGGATGCTTTGCTGACTCACTTGCCTTCCTTCCTCAGTGCGTGATCACAGCTCACGGCTCACACGAGGCAGAGAGTTAGCAAGCAGAAGCGGAGAAGGAAATGAAGGTAGACTCACAAAATACTGCCTAATGGGGGATCTTCTCCGCCTAAAGTTTAACTAATTCATTAAGTTAAAAAATAACTGCATTTTGTAGCAAGATAAGAGGAAATCTCATACTTGTTTAGCCCCTTAGGCTACTGCTATAAGTTCTTCAGCTCTACCATTCTTTGATTCTTTTACCTTATTTGATAGGCAGGTATTAAAAATATAAAATGCATTCCATACAGGAGAGATTGTACTTTATCATTTTTTAATGTAGTATCATCATGACAGTTGATAAGAGAGAGAGAGAGAAATCACTTTCAATTTGCTGAGGTAAATGTCCAGGGGCTCTCAGAACAGTACAGGAATGGCCCATAGCATCAGCACTAATGTGAAATAAAGAAAGCTCGCTGGTTATTGTGAACGTCCCAAATTCTACGTTACTACTGTAGCTTTCATTTATTCTATATAGAAAATGAAAAGATGAAGATGCATTGCATGTGGCAGATGCACTTTTATTCTTGTTGTCTGTCTCACATATTATTAAACTCTATGATCCACATCTGCAAATGTGTTTACCAAAAAAAGAGAATGACAAACATTTTCCAAACTCAACAGATTTGCATGAACATTTGGATACATGAAATTACCTACCTGCCTGGTCACCCCTGTATACGCTACCGAAAACAAATCTTCTCTGGGTCTGGAGAATGGGTCAGGTGCCTAATACATTTCTCCCTTCCTCCTTCACTCATTACTCCTCACTCCTGTTTCTCCAGGTGGAACCAAAACAAATTACACTTAGTTGTAGTCTTAGATTATGTCAACAACGTAGGCTGATCCTTTGCTGGGAATATACGTGCCAGGAAGGAGCACACCTATAACTGAGACTCTTCAGTGTCATTCTATTTATTAGTTTATTTGTTTATTTTACTAAGGGAGTCATTTCCTAAAATAATAAATAGCTTGAATTATTTATTTATTCTACTTACTCATTGGTGCAGTATTCCAGAAAGAACCGGAGCTTTGAAGTCTAGAATATCCTAAGTTGATTCCTGCTCTACCAGAAGAAAACTGTGACCACTAGTGAGTGTCTCAACTTCTCTGAATTGCTTCATCCTTTTGAATGGGAAAATACCTCCTCTCAGGTTTTATAAGAATTCTTGCTAAGATAAGCTTTGGACATTTTTACACCGAGCACTTAGCTCATGATGGATGCTTGATAAGCATTACTTCCTTTTTATCTCCAATTCCCTTTACATTTCTCAGTCATATCAATCTCTGCTTTGATAGTCTGTGTCTCTCCTGATATGCACAGTTTTGGTATTTCAGCTTTAGATGTGTAGTTAAACAAAATATGTTGATGGAATCATTGTCTTTTAATTCTCTTCTTACTATAGTGTCCCTCCCATACTACTTGTGAGAGAGGATTGCAATGAAAATCTGTATCCCTACTGGGTAGTCAGATTGTTTCTTCGTTTCCCAAGGTGACCAGCACTTTCCTGAATTGCTCATTTATCAGGGAGGCAATGAGTATTAGTCTCTGGATCGGCCACTGATGCTGGTTTTGGAGACATTAGGACACAGACATCATCTGAGGCATAATCAGTCTCATAAAGCAGCCCTAATGTCCTACATTGTCTCTGCAAATTCCAGTAGGTATGGACTTCCCCTTTCTGCACTGCAGTTGTGCTGTTATGTCCTTAAGGAACAAATTTAGTGTAGGTGGTAGCATGGTCCCCGACCAGGGTAGAAACTTTGCCCTGGACTGACAAGCGGATAACCGGGGAACTATCAATAGTACCCCAGGACCGCCCCGCACACACAGTAAGAGGAGGTAGGGTCCTTAATCACAGGAGGCAGGCAGCCACGCTACAGACGAAAAGGAAGCTGCAGTAACCACAGGGGCTCTGTCTGTTCCTTACACCCTCCCACACACTCCACTCCTGGAGTTACCGTTTGTGCCTGCGCACAGGGAGTAACTAGATGAAAACACTTCCTAGAGTTTGTCCTATCCAAGGCCGCCACTGTATTGCTTATATTTTTACGTTTTGCTTCTCCCCCTCCTGCCCCCATCCTTCTCCATCTTTCTCTCCCTTCCCCTCCCCTCTTCCCCAGTCCTGTTCTCTGGCACTTAAAGCTTCTAAGTTCCTCATTGAAAGACAGTGATAAGGATGCTGTGAGTTAGAGAAAATCAGTTTCAAAAAGTAGGTTAGCAGAAACTTATCTTACAGATAAAATTCCAGGACAACAAGATCCATATCAACAAAGGGTGCCTTACAAAACAGAACTATTTTTCAATTGTTTGATTGTTCAAAGAAATGCTCTGTTCATCTGATCCATACAGAAATCACTGGCAGTAAATAATAGGCACTTGTAAGGTGTTCATCAGTGGGAAAGCGTGAAGTGAATGGACTAACAGGGAGGAAAACTGGATTCTGACCCTGATTCTATCACTAATGGTGACACAAGAATGTCATATAATCCTCCAGTGAGGTTGGAGAATTGCATCAGTGGCCACGTGGTCACTGAAGTCCTCCGCAGAAGGAACAGGTTTTAGTCTTAGTGAAGGTGTTACAGGGCAACCCGGTATGAAATGGGTGGCCTCACTGTGGGTCCTCACCTGTGTGCTTGAAAGGGACTTACAGTGAGACTCAACTGCAGACACACACAAAAAAAGTCAACAAAGGGTTATAAAAGAAGGGGAGATGAAGAAATTAATAACTCAGGGAGAAATAGAGAGGTAAATTGATGAATTCTGCTGAGCTAGAACCCCAACAGCACGCTGAAAGTGGGCAAAAAAACAAGAGACCCCCCCCCAAAGCCCACACATCTGGTTATATTTATATACCAAACGTGGCTGCTGAACTCCACCCTCAGTTCCCAGCAATCTTCTCTTCAGTGGTGATGACATTATCCGATTTGTAGTCCTTGGTGACTTGGCTCTTTTTGGTTCGGGGTGAGAGCAGGGTCCATAAAATCTATGGACCCCACAAAGGGAGAACTAGGTCTTGGCAACAGGTGAGGTCTTGCATCATTTCTTTCTATCTAGCCACCAAGAAACCATCCTCCTTCTGTTTATTTAACCACACCTAAAATAAAGGGCACGCTCCACCCTCCATGCTATCTGTGAACGCAATAAACTGAATATTCAACAGAGAGCACGTGGAATCCACTCTACTGGATTTATATAAAAAAGATTAAGACAGGTTAATTGTCAAAGGACATTCGTTCAAGGAAACAGTTGTTGATTAGCATATAACTTTAAATTGAATAAAATGTGACTCTACTACTCAAAAGTGTTAGTTTTTAAGAGGTAACAAAATTGTTTCTCTCACCATCTATAAGGCATTTTGCTTATTTATGTTTGTTTTGCTTTTATTGAAACCCATATTTCTTTTAGCCTGAATGGTCTAGAGGACTCCAAAGTTGACGGAAGGAACCACTGTAATGTAGAAAAAAACATACTTACATTTTACTTTAAAATAACAAAAATTGTTCTTTCTCACTATTTAACATCGGGGCACACAGTAGTGACTTCAAAGGTCTGGTTCAATTTAGAGACTCGCTTTATGTCTGGTCGATAAGATGCTGAGGGAGGACAGAGGGGTTACTATCTCTCTTCCCTAGTACTTTGCATTCAGCATTAACCAACATTTGACAGTTATGTGTTCTAGGTTAAGTACATTTTCCCATTATATTATCTAGATTGAACTAACCTAATTTAATTTTAATGTAAACACAAGCAAGCAGTAAGAAAATAACAGAATTGATATTTCTATTCCAAGTTTTTCATCATTCATGATACAAGGAGAAAAACAAAGATTGTCTGAAAGAAAATCAGAAAAAAATATGTAAAATATGGACTTATCCTCCCTAACATTAGCAATAAAATACATCTGTATTTATTTCATAGAAATAGAACTTTGTGACATCTCTTTTCCTTTATGCAATTGCCAATTATTAAAGTTAATTGAACCTAACCTAAAATCAGATTGTCAAATCACTCTATCACAAGATATTAAGTTAATTTTAAAATTAAATGCATTCAGAGGTGGTGGTTTTATTATTTGAAATAAGGACAAATTTGTTTGATGTACTATTCATAATATAATAAAGAATTATTTTTAAAGATTCATCACTCTATATTGTAGCCTTTAAATTATTTGGCTACATTTTATAGTAGACATAACACATTAATAGAGCAATACTAGCATATTTATAAATTATGACATAGTACAGGCTAAACTTTTACAATTGGTTCATGAACAAATATGTGCAGTTATCACTAAGTAAGAAAAAAAATTTACAACATGAGTTGGAGGTGGCCTGTTTTACTATCTAGAGGATGTCTGGTTTCCTTTCTGTACAATGGGGAAAATGATGGTATCTATTACATATAACTTCGGTCAGGATTGTGTATTTGTTTATCTTTTAAAACAAGCTGACAAGTAGTATGTACAATGATAATATGTCCTTCCTTCTTTCCTACCTCCCTCTCTTTCTTAATCCACACTATTACTCAGTATTTCCCAAATTTTGCTCCATTATACTTTTCTGGAAAAGTATCTGTATAAATTTGAGCAATACAAATATTTTCTTGAAGATTTGCTAAACAGATTACGGTACTAAAAGTTTTAGAACATCCTAAAGTAAAGGATCCTGTTTATTTTTATTTAATTCTCTATTTCTTAGATATATTTGATCCAAAAAGTAAATTTTTTAAAGGAATATATAGGAATATATCTCAAAACACAAATTGGGAAATCTCCTTTCTGATTATTATTGTTTTTTCTTAACATAGTTTTGCTACCTATATGTCAAGACTATTATAGTTCAAATTGGCTAATACAAACCCTCAGAGTCTAGATTCAAGGCCGAAGAAAACTCATATTTCACCAAGTTCTCATTCTGATTAGCGCATCTCTCCTTACAGTTGTGCTTTGAATGAATGAATGAGTGAATGAATGAATGAATGAATGAGTGAATGCATAAATAAATACACAAATACCAGGACAAGTCACACAAATCCTAGCTTAGTGACTTCATTAGGGAGTTAAGAGAGGATTCTAGCCCAATTGACCCAAATTCTTAGACTACTAAAATAAACAAACATAAACCTCCCTTGACACTTCCATTGTTGAGTGTGCAGCAGGTCTGAACATTGTCTAGCACAAATGTGGTAAAATGACTCTTCAGGGAAAGTTTGCAAATTAGTTTCTATTTCCATCTCTGGTACTTAAGGTTAAATCTGCCCAGCAGAACTGTTGCTTCCCTTCCCTCATGGGAAGTCACATTTCCTTCCAATCTCCTATAAATCTCTTCTAAACAACTGTCAACATTAGCTATAACACTTCTAACCCTTCCTGCAAATAACAAAGGACATGGAGAAATTTTTAAATGTTCTTATTTAAAATGCTATTGGAATCATTGCTGGTTCTTTAATTTTTTTTTTTTTGGTTGCTTTTTTTTTCCCCATAAGTCTAACTCTATATTCCTTACAAATCTACAACCAATCATTTCACTATCAGTGTTTGAAAAAAAATCTGTTATATATCAAATGAGAAGCAAAACATAGAAGAGCCTCTTTAAAAATCTTTAAGAAAACGCAATGGCCTTGAATAAATAACTATTTCCGGGAATAACAATTCTTATTTTCCTCTTTTTTAAAAAGTAAAATACAGCATTAAAATGTTTCTTAAATCATTGAGAGGTGTAAATAAAGGGGTGTTATATAACTTCCTGGATTGAAAAAATATATATCTTTTAAGAAATTTAATTGATATACTTGTAAGAACAAAAGTATCATATCTGAAGAATAAATAAAGTCACAAATAATTTATTCTTTTGAGTGGCAAACTTTTGAACAACTTCCAGATTTTCAACACTGCAAATAATATATAATTTAAGACTCTGTTCTGTAAGTTACAGGGATGATGAAAGATATTTTTCTTCAGGAACACTGTCATAACTAGTTTATAAATTTGCTCAAGTTAAAAGCCAGATATTTCATAATTAGATGATTAATGAGTCTGTTTCTTTAGTTCATGGGTCAGATAGGGGTCTAAGTTAAAGATTTCCTAGGGTTTATGAAAAAGAAAACATATCCTCTACCTCAGGAAGCCTAAGCCATCCCTCCTCCATTCCCTAGCCCCGGGGGTGGTTTGCAAAGCTGACCTGGAAAAAGCCAGAGCCTCCTCTTTTCCCCTGGAGAGACTTCTACAGGCCTTCTTCCTGAAAATGATCATGTAATTCTCCTACTAAAACTCCTCTATCCTGATACAAATCATTGACAAGTTGACTCCTGCACCTATCTAGCTCTGCCAGCCACTAGACAATTTCTCTCTTTTCCATCCAGTTTCATCCTTCCTGTGCATACATTTAAGTTTCTGAGCAGCATTCAGCAACTATTATTTAAACTGTTTTCTTGGCCTGTATTCCCATCTTCTACTACTCTCCTCTGTGCCTTTAAATTCCACCCTGAATGCCACTTCCGGGAGGTCTGCCTCCATAGCCTCAGTCAGACTCAGGCTCTGCCTTCCTTAAAATCACACAGTACTCATTTTGACCACTGGTTCTTTATTACCTTATTCCAAAATCTGGTTTGAATGTACATACCCAGATTTATATCTCTCCACTACTCCAATTCTGCTATCCAATGCAAGCACACTTCTAAATGGCAGCTATTCCTGTAAGATGATGCTTTCTTAAGTTAATGTCTTTCCTGGTAGACCTTATGAATCCAGAATCCTCTTCTTCTCGTGCTTAGCTTAGAAATACATGGTCTTATTCTCCTAAGTACATCTTAAATGTTCTTACAATAAAGCCATTTCATGATTAATTTCCCTGCCCTTCTACAACTTTGGGATTCCCACACAGTGTTTTATGTATCACATAGTGGAATAAACCACATCACAGTTGTAGTCAACTTTATATCTGAGTCTCCCCTGGTTTGAACAAAGATAGTAGCAACCAAAGTAAAAGAAATGACTGAAAATGATCCAATAGAGAAATTACTTAGGCAGAGCCAAGGATTCTAGATCAGTGACCATAAGCAACGAGTGAGATTTAGATGCTGACTTTAGCAAGGAGCCTGGACACATCATTCATAGGACTGGGAGGAAAGAGAAAGAATAAGGGATTCAGACATAAGTAGGTATACAGTTTGTGGGAATTTGTGGAAGTTCTACGTTAGTTATTGTTCTTTTTTTTCTGTGAGATACGAAGTAAATTACCAGCTGAGCATGAGGATGGGGAAAGTTAGAGGGCTGTTTGAGGAAACTTAAGAATCATCCAGTCTCCCAATCGTCTGGTCAGCACTCAGCATCAGCTGCACAGCAGAGATGATGCATTTTATAAAGATGAAGAAATGACTTTGGGAAGAAGAGTCTACAGGACCTGGTGACTAATAGAACATTAAAGATAAAGTTAATGATATGAAGTAGTTTTCCAAGTTAGATATTAACACCAACCATAGAACTATGGAGTCTGGGATGCACAGTAGATTTGGATGCAGAAGTTCACACATTTTGTTTTTACATGATTGGTTTGAGACATATGTGAAACCTCGAAGAGCATCCAAGAACCTATTCATACACAGGTTCAGATCCAGAAGTGATCTGGGTCACAAGAATTTGTGCCCAACTGAAAAAGGAAGTCTAGGGGTTGCAGTGACAGCAGAAAGCCCCTTATTCAAGCCAACCTCTATTTGGGGGCTTGCCTGAGTTTCACTGCTTGGTGTGTATGCTATAATAGATCTTAGAATCCAGATGAACCGCACATTGATCTTAGACAGAATTTCTTAACTCATCCTTTCCACAGCCATCCTCTCTGTGAATTCCAGCTACAAAATAAGCAATTAAAAATAAGGTCAAAGAATGAGCAGAAACTCACCTCCCAAGTCCAAACTTAACAAGGACTGAGTAGCTATGGCATGGAGGCACTGGACCAGTCATCTTACAAACAAGATTCCGTTTAACCCTCACGACCTGTGGTGAGGTAGATATTGCTATCCTACAGTTGTAGATAGGATATTAAGGCTCAAATCAAACTAATGATAAAGGTCAGAGACTTCTTTATTGGAACTCTCATTCTAAATTTTGCATCTTTATCCGTTAACTTCAACCCTATTGCCTCTGAATTGCTCAGGATTTCACAGGGTTGTTTTATAAAAATACCAAAATAGGCAAACAAGAAACAAAGCAAGTAGGTGGGAAGAAGTTTCTATTTCTAATCCTAATGCCAACCTGAGAAAGGAGACTGCCACGGAGCTTCTAGGGGAAATCCTGGACAAAATGATACTTTTCAGAGCATGTCTTTTTTAGAACTGCTTATCTGATAGCAATGGTGGTCTCCTAGAATTTACACCAGCATTTTACTACTGATAGCTTTCAAAGCAGAAATATACCAGAGTCACCTGTGTGTGAAATCAAAGATGTCTAGCCTCTCTGTTATCTACAGGAAGCAGAGGGGTTTGGGGTGGTCGTCTTAAACTGCTAATAATTTTTTAAGCACTACTATTCCAAACAGTATTATTAAAGGCACTAGAAAGGAAAGCATATTTTTGTCCTTTACAATTTCTATAAGCAATATACAGATATATTTCTAGATAAAGAAGAAGAAAAGAGTTAGCAAATGTATTGGTTCAGTTAGGACTGTCATTATTAAACAAAACACTAACACTTTCTGAGGTCCTTTTTACACCCCTTGTGCTGGAATATTGTGAATATAGCGGCATAATAGATATAAAAGCTCTCTCAGGCACATCTGCCATTTTGCCTCAAAGTTGTCCACTACCTTCAATAGTATCATATAAATGACCATTTTGAATATCTTGGAACTTTTTTTTCACAAACCCTCTCTCGGCTTCAACAGCACAAGTCTTCTTTCAACAACTTTAACTTTTTTATCCAAAATTTTCATACCCCAAATTTAAGAATTTAAGATGTGAGTAAAAGTCTGGTTGAAGAGCACACAGATATTATTTAATAAATACTTAAACGACTTGTGAGCTTGATCACTTTTAAAGAAAGAATTGGTCATGCAACCTTAAGATCTGTGGTTTACTTCTTTCTCTATCCTTAGTTGTCTTACAGTAGGTCTCTAAGTCCTGCTCTATTGCTGTTTCTAACCACTGAAGCAGCATCATACTTAAATATTTAGATTTTTAGATTTAGATTTTTTTTTTGCCTGGGTACTGCTTTGGGAAAATCCAAAGTTCAGGATGTCCAAAACTTCAGCAATGTAGGAAGGCCAATGCCTTACCTGGCCGATAATTGCATAATTACTACAAGAAGCTACAGCAAGTGTCTGCCATTGATTACTAGACAAGGAAGAAATAACAAGAAACTAAGATTCAAGCTTCCAGCCAACTTCCCCTCTCAAGCCCAGATTCAGGCAAGTGTAAATGCCATAAAATATGATTTGCATTGAGCTGGAAGTAAAAGGAAAACAAGGAAATGCACTAGTTAGCTAATGTGCACCTTAAAAACACCACAGAAGTCTGTTAATAAATTATTCAACGTCACAGGCTTTCTGCCGTATTTTGTCAAACATATGCCCTAATGAAACTAGTATCTAATTTTATCATTATATCTTATAAAAGGAAACTTGATACCTTTCTTTGCCCTGGAACTCTTGATTGCAAAGCTCTATTATTTGGTGTGGGGTAGTCTCTAGAAGGCAAAGAGTTAAAGATGTCACTTTAAATGACAAAAGCTAAACACTTTACCCCACTTTCAGTCTCTCATCTATTCACCCTTTTCATTGTGAACGATTTCAGCTTTCTAAGCTCTTCAACTACCTGCCCCTAATTTGTATTCCCAGGGAGAGTCCCGGCTGGTTATTTTGCATTTGTGTGCTAATGTTGATGAGCTTCCTTCTCTGGGGAAGGGGAGAGAAGGAAACCTCAGAACTGGGATGGGGGGAGGGGGGCGAAGGTACAAAGTTTGCCTGGAGAGTCCCTGAATTTTAACCTTGAATGCCTCTTACAGCACTTCTAACAAAGCCTTCCTGATTTGGAGAAATAGGACACCCTGTTAAAACACACATTTGAATCAAATAGGTTAACCAAAGTGAAATGTGGATTTAGGGAAATTATTTAGTTATTATAATAATAGCTAAAGAATAATACTGTAAAAGACCTTCAAAGCATATGAATGCCTCAGGAGAGCTCTTATAAGACATGAAAGGGACAGATTTACTGCTTTGGGGGGGATTGGGGGAGAAAAAGAGGAAAATGTTAAGTATGTAGAAAAATGAGGGGGGTAATTTTTTTCTCCGTATTAATAGAACATAGGAAACAGAAAATGTTCACAGAAAATTATTTTAATTAAAGTAATCCTATCGGACATCTTTGTAATTTACAGATATTAATGTCATGATTTAGTTCAACCCGATGTTTCATTTTGATTCTGAGGGCACAATTCATCACATTAAATGAATGAAATATTTCCAAGCTGCTGTTTATAAAACAACATAATAATGTACTCTCATATTTAAAACAGAGCAAACAGCAGTGCAGAGACAGCTTTATAATAAATAATTAGTACATGTAGTCTAGCTTTTAATTAACTAAAGCAGTGCCAAAACACCCCCAGAAGGAGCAGCTGTAACCCACTATGGAGGTGCGCAGAGTAAGCTACAGGAAAATTCCACTTTTCTCGCAGCTTAATCCAAATTCAAAACTGTAATGAGAGCATAGAATGTCCTTGGCTTTGCCTGACCTGTAATTGTTAGCAGTTGCTGTGTGGCCCTTTCAGAAAATGAGAACAAGCCATTTCCTTCAACATAAAAATATGATAGTAAGATGCAATCCTGATTACATCTTCTGAGGAAGAATGCAAAAAAACCTTGGAGAAAAAGGCATTCACTCAGGATACCTAAGTAACAGCTTCCCTCTCATGCCATGCTTATTTTTATCCTAGGAACATACTTACTGCATTCATCTTGTAATATCAGTGAACTGTACAAGCCGAATACAGGAATTACAATAAAGGAAAAAAAATAATGAACAGTTAAAAGGTCTGAGGGTCAACTTGACAAACTCAGTCTTGAAGAGCGCCAGAAAGGAATGTACTCTGCAGCTGCTCACCCGTCCTCCCCAGTCGCAGAGCCCAGGTAATGTAGGAAATGGGCTTTGCCTGTCAGATTAAACCAAGTGTCCAGCATTTGGTCCTTTCCTCCATTTTCAAGACCTAAAAACTAGATATGTTATTAATGTATTACTTATTTCATTGTTGATTTAGTCAACACTTGTTAACATATTTTGGGCCTGATATGATGTCAGGACGATTTATACTTCGATATGATTTATACAGACAAGTGTATTCATTTATGACACTGCAATCAAGAAGAGGCGGCACCAGTAATTCTATTACAGAGCGAGTGATAAGAACAAGCTTAGGTGTGTGCACAGGAAACTATGCAAGCTCAAAAAATAGATGAGAAAACAAAATTCTGAGGATGACCAAGAAAAGTTTGGTAAAGAACAAGCTGAAGCTAGCAACCCAGATATTCCAGT
Source organism: Scalopus aquaticus (assembly GCA_004024925.1). Taxonomy (NCBI): domain Eukaryota; kingdom Metazoa; phylum Chordata; class Mammalia; order Eulipotyphla; family Talpidae; genus Scalopus; species Scalopus aquaticus. The sequence continues at coordinate 127,640 of PVIJ01003646.1, forward strand.
ATACAAATTCTTTTTTAAAAAATATATATTTTTTACATAATTGTTCATTTTTATACAACGTTTTCTTTCTTTTCCCAAGTGTAATCTCCCTAAAATTTCCACCACCAACTCACCGGTGCACCATCACCACAGTCCTTTGTGCTCTTCCCAGCCTCATTTTGGTCCTTCTCCCTCCCCACAGAATGTCTCTGGTTTATATTTATCAGTTTATTTTTGTTTTGCTTTGTTGTGATTTATTTATTTATTGCTTATTGATTTATTGTTTTTTTCCCCTGGTATTAAGTAAGGGACCAGTATACAAATTCTGATGCCTGGGAATTTGCCATCTCCCCTCAAGAATGAAGATTAGAGAAGCTAACAAGGATAGAGAAAGGTCATTTACATTACAACAACTGTTTGGTTTAATTTGAAAGTGACCATCTTAGAAACAGTTTCGCATTAATTCAAATGTCTTCATGAAAATGGGCCAGTTTGCTTTCCAAGCACATCTCTTAGTCAGGGTAGAACCAATACAGCAAAGGTGTTCCCTTGCGCCTTGAAAGCCTGGTCCTCAAGAGAACTCAGTGGTCAGAAAGTGTTCACAGTAAAGGTTTGAGTCCTCAAACTGCATACTGAAATTACTGTTCTTTAACAAAGAGGGAAAGATTTGTGTAAATATGTTAAATTACAATTTAAGGTGTGTTAATAAACAGAAAAACACCTCCAACACTTTTTTTGTTCACCTTTCTATCCCCACAGCAAGTTTCAGTGTTATGTGAAGTTTAGAGTTTTACAATTAGAGACCTGTGACATTTGTGAGTGGTCTGTGAGTCTCCCTCAGGTAGTCTAAGGGTGCAGTAGGGCTGTGGAACTGGTCACCCCAAAAGGGTCAGATGCCCAGAGAAGGCCTCCAACAATAATTGTCACCCTGATATGAAAACTAAAGGTCAAAAGAGCACCTGTGAGTACTAGGAAGTCTCTCTCTTTTTTTAAAAAAAGATTTATTAATTTATGCATACAAGAGCTGAGGTGTAGGCCAGAGGTGGGGGGTGGGAAGTGGTTGTGTGTGAAAGGATTCACCAGCGACAGAGTGGGGAGCAGAACAGGCCGATCTACTGAGGTACACTGCTGAGGGGAGCAGCTGGAGAGACAGGAGAGGTCTGCCATGCCAGGTGGGAAGCTCCCTGGCCAGGGATTGAACTCAAGCTGCAGTGGCTGCCAATAGCTTCATAGCGCTGCGCTTAACCCTTTGTGCCACCAGGGAGGCCCAGGAAGTCTCTTATTGTTGCTTTACAAGCAGGTTATTTTAAGTTTAGAGCAGTTAAGGAACTAGAAGTTGTTTTGCTTTGTTTTGTTTTTTCATTGTTTTATCCCTTTTCCTTAACCAAAGAAGCTATCACTGCTCTACCCACAAAATGTCTGTGGCAGGTGTGTGTGGGGAGGCGACGGTGCGGTATCCTCCTGGGCTATCTGTTCGTGTGTTCTCTCTCTGGGAGAACTGCATCTTTACCCTCAGTGTAAGGATGAGAGTACCCCCTTCTTATCTGTCTGTGTCCTTTACCCCAGTGTCCTTGATGCCCCAGATCCTGAAGCACTGGATAAACAATCCTGTCCGGCCCCATTATTCCTGAAAACGTACAACCATGTACATTCTCTATAGATGTATTATTAAATTTGTTTTTCCCTTGCTAACCCATCTGATGCTGTTTTGATTATTTGTTCAGTCTAAGAAGATCCCAGAGGAGGGAGGGAATATTCCCGTCTGTCCCAACATGACGCCATCTTAGTTTAGGTGACTACACCTTATGATATTCTCATGAAGACAAAATCCCCTTGCAACACCATTACACACCCCACATTGTTAAATGATGCATGGCTATAATAGCCTTTCAAATACTTTCCCACTTTATTTTTCCCACTGTAGTCTAGCCTCACCAACACCTGCAGTATCTTTTAAAATAACAAACAGAATCCGCCTCTTCACACACGTCAGTGAGATACCTGCCGCCTATAAAACCAATCCCCAATTCCTTTACTCTGCTGAGACTTTCCCAGTTTCAATCCACCTATCCTTAGTCTCGTCTCCTGAACCTCTCCACTGCCTGAAGTTCAAGTCTTGTCCTCACTTAACCCTTTTCTTTCAGGACCCATGACCTGAACAGCTGGTGTCCCTCCCCCCTCACTTCTATGACGCTTCCCCTACCACCTCTATTTGTTGGTTGTGGTTTCCTCAAGTTCCCACATACTCTGAACACAGCTCTATCAATTAATTTTTAGTGTGCAAGTACTTACTTATTTACGTGGTATAATAAAAAATACATATCTGATCTTTGTCTGGGTTCCAGGCACAAAGATTTAGAAGCCCTCGGGGGCCTCCCTGGTGGGGCAACGTGTTAAGCGCAGTGCAGTGCAGCTGTCGGGGGCTGCAGCATGAGTTCAATGCCCGGCTGGGGAGATTCCCACATGGCGCAGGGACCTCTCCTGCCTCGCCCACTGCTCCCCTCAGCAATGTTTTTCGGTCGATCTGCCTGTTCTGCTCCCCACTCTGTTTTTGGCGAACTTTCTCACTGCCCCATACCTCTGGCCTGCCCCCAGCTCGTATGCAAAAATGAATATATCTTTAAAAAAAAATTTAAAAGCCCTTGGAATTTCCTGAGTGATAGGAGTGAATTTTGTTATTCATAAAAAGCCCCTTTCACTGTACCTGAACTTAGGCACCTGAGGTGACTGGGGTGGACCTTTACAAGCTTCAAGGAAGATACTAACCAGACCAGAAAAACCAAGCATGTGATTAGTAGTTAGAACTTCAGCCTTACCCTCAACCTCCCTGGAAGGGAGGGGGATTGGAGATTGAGATGCATATATGAAGGGAAACTTTTATAACACAGGTAGGCTGGGCTCAGATGTTTTAGTGAAAAAGAAAGAAGTTACTTTGAAATGATAACCACTCAGATGGCATCCCTGGTTCATTGTTACGGTGTATAAGAACTCGTGTTCCTGATAGCATGACCCCTGGAGCACCAAGGTAGGACATATACGCATACGTATGCATATGCACACACCTACATATATATCTGTATATAGACACACTTGTGGGGCGCGGTGACAAGATGGCGCCCGAGGACAAGATGGCGCCGGAGGAAAGAGGAGCTAGGTCCGCCATTACAAGATGGCGCCCGAGGAATGAGGGGGCGGAGCTTTGAGAGTGGGTAAACAGGATAGCCATAGCCCGTGATGTTCACGTGTACAGTGGCTTTGGAGCTCGTGCGTGCGTGATCACTAAGACCAT
>PVIJ01003647.1:0-39654 GCA_004024925.1 Scalopus aquaticus
GGCACTGTTCACAATAGCAAAGGTAATGGAAGCAACCCAGATGTCCAAAACTAGATGATTGGATCAAGAAGATGTGGTACATATACACAATGGAGTACTATTCAGCATGGAAAGAAGATAAACACATGCAATTTGCAGCAACACGGATGGAATTAGAGTGGATCATACTCAGTGAAATACGCCAGAAAGAAAGAGAATAATATGGAATGGTTTCACTTAAAACAGAACTATAGGGAAAGCAAATAGGAGAGAGACACTTGGGGGTGTTGGGGGAGGGGGAGGATAAGGGCACAAAATGTAGTAGAAAAGGACACAAGGGACCACGGAGATGGATCACGGGTGAATTGGTGTTGGGTTACCCAAGGGGAATACAAAATATAAAAGACATAAATAAATATATATATATAAAGAAGCCATACTTAAAACAGACCCAACTCAGGCTAGGAGCATCAAAAGATGCTCTTTTAGAGGCATGAATGAGCGTAGCAGCCCTGCTCTGGAAGCTGACAGCACTGATCTCATTCTGCCTCTTCCTCATCCCAGGTATGAGATTATGGGAAATGGATTTTCAGAGTTTATGCCTTGGTTTTTCATTTATAAAATGGAGAGAAAAATACCTACCTAATATTTATACTGTTATGAGACGTAAATAAAATGTATGTTAAGTACTTAGAAGGATGATAAAAAATATCAGTAACTGTCTTCACTCTGGCATTTGGCAACATTCACCTATTTTCCACAGTGGATGCTTTTAATAGTTGGTCCTCATCTTTTCCCGATTAAGTTACCCATGTGAAATAAATTTCCCAAAATGGCATGACAGTGTTCATTGGGGAATCCAGATGCAAGTCAAACATGGAAAACAAAATTAAAAATAAAACTGCTGAACAATATCTTTAAGTCTGAGTGCAGGGTCAACTCCCATATGTGGTGCATGTGACATAAGCACTAGAGAGAAAAATGCATCCTCACGTTATTGAACTTCCTAAGAGCAATTGAGATTGGAATTATTTTAAATTTTTTTGTATGCATTTTAGAAAGAATGTATGTGTATGTTTGTGTGTGTGTGTGAACGCATGTGTGTTTTTTTTTTTTTATTTTCCTTTCTAGACGGAGGGTCTCTTTTGCTCTTATGTTTATTTGTTTTGAATTGTTTTTGAACATTCTGTGTTACTTAGAATGCAATAGGAGGAAGTCGGAGTTGGCTTCTCTTTCAGAGGCCTTGTCATTCAGTCTCAGACAGACACATTTGACAAGGAAATCTCCAAATGAAAAATCAAGATCAGGCCTCCCTGGTGGTGCAGCGGTTGAGCGCTGCACTGTGGAGCTGTTGGCAGCAGCGATGTGAGTTCAACGCCCAGCCGGGGAGAATCCCACATGGTGTGGCAGACCTCTCCTGCCTCGCCCGCTGCTCCCCTCAGCAGTGTATTTCTGATCTGCCTGTTCTGCTCCCCACTCTATCTCTGGTGAACCCTCTCACCACCCCACGCCTCTGGCCTGTACCCCAGCTTGTATGCATAAATAAATAAATCTTTAAAAAAAAAAGAAACATCAAGATCTAGTTAGCTCTCCATGTCTTATCAGGACTGTGTTTGTAACTTATACCAAAAGTACAATTTCCTAAAAGGATTTAAAATTAATCCAACTACGTTGACACAAAATAACCAAACAAAATAGCAGATTGAGAAAATTCATTGAGTTTTTGGTTATAGAATACAGATTCATTTCTGCCTCTAAATCAATCAATCATATATCAAAGTATTCTATTGACTTCCTATTGAATTCTTAGGTCTGGAATTTTCTATGTGGTGTAAAGAGTGGGGAAAGAGGAAAGAGGCTAATAGTTATCGATCCTTGTACCAGAAAATTTACTTATGGATAACTGTGCTCCATGGACCATTCTAGAAAAGGGTTAAGATAAGGCCAAGATAACAAGACTCAATTTTCTCTGGCTCTGGCTCAATGCACAATCAGAAGAACTTTAAATCTCCTCTAAATTGCACTCTGAGTAACTTTTGAAAGATGAACATCTGCTGACATGCCAAGTCTTCTGGGCAAGACCCTTGTCCTTTGCCCATCAACCCACTTTGCTCCTTCAGCAAGGTGGTCATAGACTTTGTGACTATCTGGTCAGATATGTCTTTCTTCTCAGTTTCCTCTTCTAATTATGTCCGATCACCTCTCCACAAAAGACTCCTGACTCTTTAACACCTTTGTTTCCAGCAGACCTATAATCTCCTTCTTGTTACTACTTTGCTCTCAATCTGGATTCTATTCCCTACTTCATCATTCTACCTCTTATTTTCTCAGCAGCCCTATCTAAGAGGTTGATTCCAATTCTCATCATCAGGTTTGCTTCCCAGTTTTCCCTCACACCTCGGGTCTTACTGATTAGCCAATCTTAGCAACTATGAATTTAAAATATACCCATATCATAGTTTTTTTTTTTTCCTCCATATCACCATGACCACAATTCTTTCCTAAGTGGCATTTCCTATGTTCTAACCACAGCAAAACTTTTTAAATGGACTTCTCTTAATTTGATGACTAAGTCTCCAATAGATAGTTTTATAGTTTATTTTGTCCACTTGCCATCAATACTAATTTTTTTAAAACAAAGATATGATTTTACCATACTTTATCTTAAATCCATGTGTTCTGAGAAACGAATACAAAATTTCTTGTGTCCTTTCCAGCACTATCTTTCAGCATGTCCCACTACACAGACCATTTGCTGGCCAGGCTAACCATCCTTAAGTCATCTATAGGTGCTATCTTCCATCTTCATTTTGTGCTATGTTACATCTTTGTACTCCATCTAGATTAGTCTTCCCTGTAGACTATCTTTCACCATTCTTAGGTTTCACCTTAAACTAAGATCCTTCAGGAAGTCCTGCCTTCATCCACCCCAAACCTGTATACAACGTGCCTCTCTGTGTTCCCACAATCCCCTGTAAATCCATTACTAATAATGACACTGGCCTATGACCAACTGTTCATATAGTTCTGTTTCTCCTGAAAGACTGTAAATTAATGAGTCAGGTGCCATTAGCAACATTTTACAAATGCCTGCTCCATGGAGCATGTTCAGTTGCCATTAGAGGAATGAAAAGAATTGGAAAATGAAAGTATTTGCTGCTAAGGATGCCTGCCAGTGTCCCTGTCAATGGACATACTGCTCCTGTAGCAGGTGATAGCACCACCAATGTCTGCACAAGAATGCTGGTGTTCAAGGCTAAAGGTGAAACATCTGCAAAGCAGCTGGTGCTGCTCTCTCCCAAACACCACCCTTGCTGTAGTGGATATAGAGCTGGGAATATGCTAGTGTTATCTGCCACTTTGAAAATCCTCTTCACAGGAATTTAGTTAAAAAGAACTTTTAGGTTTTATATCCCTGTTTGACCCTTTCCTTATAATTCAGATCGCATCAACGTAACCTGGAAGAGAGAATAACAGACTGATAGACACAAAATAATTAATAGGCAGGATCTGTATATTAAGGATCTTGGTGACCCTTATATTTCTTTTAAAGGCTCAATCTTTGTCTTCTGAAGGGGAGTTTTTACTAGGATGATACTAGGTCTCACATGGAAAGAAAATCTCACCCCTGTTTGTCCCACTATATCCCTCTCCAGTCTTCCAGAGAAGTCCAAGTGTGAATATAGATCAGTTGCTATGGAGCTTCCTGGGAAGTATGCTGTGAATCTTATGCTCTGAACACATCTCCACACCTTGAGATCATCCCTATGGTTCACACTGCCTTCCTTTTGGGGCAAACAGAAAAGCTGCAGATAGGAACTAATATTCAAAGTAGAACACACCCACTAGGGTAGCATTCAAGATACCTGTATGCTAAATTCTGACCCACCACTAATAATTGTGTGGCATTGGGACAGTTAAACACCTCACTGAGCCCATTTTCCACATTTGCAAAAAAAATCTGGTTATGTTAGATCATTGCTAAATTCCATTTTTTGGTGAAATTCCTTGAATTAGTGATCACTCAAAGATGAAACAATCTTTTAAAATAGGTAAGGTTTAGCAAATATATATATATATATATATATATATATATATATATATATATATACATATATATATGTCATTAAACGCAGATAAGAGTTCTTGAAGTCAAAACTATAAAATACTGAAGCTATGTGAAGGGACTAGGAAAAGAAATTACAATGGAAAAGTCTGGAGTCAAACTTGAAGTGAAAGAAAATAGACTCAGAATCTATAGTGATGTAGTAAGTGTCTAAAACAGACTTACTTGCACTGTTCACAATAGCAAAGGTATGGAAGCAACCCAGATGTCCAAAAATAGATGACTGGATCAAGAAGATGTGGTACATATACACAATGGAATACTATTCAGCATTCAAAGAAGATAAACACATGCAATTTGCAGCAGCATGGATGGAATTAGAGGGGATCATACTCAGCGAAACAAGCCAGAAAGAAAGAGAAAAATGTCGAATGGTTTCACTTGTAACAGGACTATGGGGAAACCAAATAGGAGAGAGACGGGGGGTGGGGGTGGGGAGCATAAGGGCACAAAATGGAGTAGAAAAGGACACAAGGGACCACGGAGATGGATCACGGGTGAATTGGTGGTGGGTTACCCAAGGGGAATACAAAATGTAAAAGATATAGATAACAATAAAAATATATATTAATTAAAAAATAAAATAATAAAACAGACCTACTTGTTTACTATTGGAGCCAAATTCAGGCAGGACTCAAAGAAAAGTGACTAATATGTACAACGCATTAGCTTGTAATCTACTAAAACAAATATTTTAGTCTGAAGATTAAATGTAAAGTGTCCATTCTTAGAGAGGCAGACCTTCTCTGATCAGGAAACTCAGCTATATGGAATGACTTATGTCTGTGGACTTTGAATAGTGACAGCTTCACTGTAATAATAATAACCACAGTGCCGGCAAAGGAAAAGAATGATGGACCCAACTTCTAGGCCTTACCATCACTCCTCCTGATTACTCTTGCTTATTTTGAGCATCGACAAAATGGTATGGCTGTTATCATAGATCTTTGCATAGCATTGATTCAAGTGTGTGTTGAAACAAGCCCGCTACTGTGTAATTCATTTATATCACTGGCTCATACTGCCTTTTCTTCCCTTCCTTCGATCTTACATATCTCCGAGATGAACATTTATCTTACTTTTCTCTCCTGTTCCCTTTCTGTTGTCAGTCTAGCAGGTGTTCTTTTCAGATTGCTTTCATTCTTCATTATTCATTTTGGTCCCTTTCTACTTTTGTGTCCATTTTTATCCTTCTGTTCTCTTCCTATGTACCTTAGGTGCCAGAGCCGTCCATTTGTCAGAAACATTTGGTGCTGTTTGTTTATAGTTATTTCCCCCTTAATGTCAAGCTTAGAAAATCCACCTGGTGAGCTTTCTGGTTTCTAAGGGAAGAACGACTGGTTCAGCTTAGGAGAAGTTAGAAATCAGGATTGCCACTTTTCTTCACACCTGCCCCTGCCCTGGTGCAACCTCTCTTCTTCAGTGGCCCTGCTTGAGTCTGAATGATGTCACCACTTATTTTTCAAACAGTAAATGTAGTAAAAAGTGCTTTTTGAGATTATGTGGCCTCTATATTACTCTTTGCAAAGTTCAGAAGTCCCAGTCTCTGTAAGATTATTTAGCATCTGCAAGTTGTTGGTTTTCAGAATCACACAGAAGTGGGATTCACTTCCATAAGTGTACAAACTCATTTCTTTATACAATGTAAATTGCTTCTCAAGGATAAAATGTCAGAGGGCTAGTTCTGTCCCTTAGAAGTGATTCAAAACCCATCAGATGACTCTGGTTCATTACACGATCTCCCAAAACATTATTTCAGAACCTTTGGGTAAGGAAAGCGTGGCCCCTGAGCATCATGGGGTGGTCAGAGACAACATCCACATGGAAAAACAAGAATCTCAGATCAATAAAGGACTTGTCATCAACTTTCATCAATAGAATATAATAATGTCACCTACATCTTAGGGATTTGTGATATACCACATTACCAAGAAAATAGAAAGGGTTTATTTAAGAAAAAAACAGTTGACATAGAATGGGTATAGATATTCATTCTATCTATAGGGGTAAGAGAGAGGGAGAGGGGTGTGGGGGGTATGATTTGTGTTATTTTTCTAAATAGACAGCAGATGACTATACATGCTATACAACTGAGAGCAACCAACCCCTTATATAAGAAATGCAGACCAGGATAGTAAAGGTGTCCTTTTTTAGAGCTGTACAGGGAGTGTTAAAATAGTGGCGACCTGGACTCAATGTTGCTAAGAGTCTGTGAACTGCAGCATTTCTGAAAGCTGTTCTTCCATCAAATTCTAATTGAGAACTTTAGTTTTTAGCTGAGTCAACTACTGTAATAGCTTCCCAGCTTTTTTTTTTTTTAACCTTCTGCTTCTGATCTTGGTACATGCAGCAGCATAAACTGACTGATGGCAATTTTTTTTTTCCATTTTAAAGTAAAAGAGTTTCTATTTTTTTCTTCTGTCATTCATTGTAAATAAACATTCTGATGGGAGGGGGAAATAGTTCACACATTGTCTGATTCAGAACTTGGCTTTCATTACTCAGGGATTTCTGAGGAGCGTATATGTTATCTACAACTCTTGATGCTTTTCATTACTTCAAACTTCAGTTAACAGTCCATTCTGTTGATTTTAAAATGTAAATTTTCAACAGACATCAATATATCCTGTCCAATAGTTCTGTAGTTTCAAATTCACTATCCTGTGTAAAGTTTTTACTTTCTGCCTTCTTAAACAGCAGCTTCATTCCTGAGTGGTTTGCTTTTTAACTTTTCTACAACCCTTGAAAAAGTGTCTCACTTAGTATCATAAAGTATATACAAATGCTATTTTGACAAAAACACAGACATTTATCTATGGGAGTTCTTTTGTTCTTCTTTTCCTGAGTTAGTCAGCAAATCACATGCCTTATCACTGTCATATAGTATTCAAATGAGAGTAAAAAGAAACCCCCAACATCCCACAGAAATCTTCATTTACACTCTGATTATTTGAAGTGACAGGTATTAGTAGTACTTTCATAGTTTTTCAGACACGTTTGTTCACTTACACTTTTCTCAAAGAAATAGTTCATATTATGTACACTGTTGAGGAAATTGTCTTTTCAAGTTTTAGAATTGTCAGATTATAATGAAACTTTCACTATCAGACATAGAAAATTCCTCCTTTGTTAAGAAGCTCTAGAATGTTCCCCACTGAGGATTCTTATAATGTAGCTAGCTTTCTTGTTCCATACAGTGGACAGAGGTATCTTCAATTGTACATTATTTCAGAGCATGCAAAGTTCACATCTACATAGGATAGATGTTTGAAAGTAGAATTATTAGACCATTTTATATGTATTTAAGATTTTTATAGACATTATAAACTGCTTAACAAAGTTACAAAATGTTTTTAGTGTCTATCACCATTCTAAATTTATATTTGTAATTTCAATCTTTTTAAATGACTGTTACAGGAAACTTAGAGATCATTCTTATAATAGTTACAAATACACATTTCAATATATGGAATTATGAAAATTGCTTTTTCCCCCTTTCTCAATAACTTGAGGGCTTTAAGAATATTTTCTGTATACTAAAAGTTGAAAATAATATGTAATTGAAATCTTGATTGACCCAGCAGCAACTCCTCTATTTGCTGTAGGAAACAGGAAAGGGAGAAGGTGAAAACATCATTTAGTAATAGGCTTGAATATAAACATTAGGCTATCAAATGAATGCATTTAGTGTTGGCCTTCCCTCGGGGTTAACTGCATACAATGCTCTATGCCTCCCTGCAGGCAGCTGATTTTGCCACAAAACCTTACAGTAGTAGAAATTCAATTATCGCTTACAAAGGTTATGTGAGGAAAAAAAAAAGTGAGTGCAGCTGAATTGGTCTATATCCAATTCAGATACATGTAAATAGAGTCGGTGGACCAGAAGTACAGACACAATGACCTAATCTTCATAACCTGTGCATTTTGACATCAGTTTCTGAATCCCAAAGTCACAAACTATGAGAAGTTGGAACCAAATATCTCTTCCAATTCTAAATTGTTTAGACTTGTACTTACTCTTTGTAGCCTCAACTAAGTAGGTCAATGCTCCCCATGTTTTGATTCTCTATAGGAATAAGTTTGTTTCCTCTGCCAGACCTTTCCAATCTCAATTCCTTACAGCTTAGTCAGGAGAACAAGAATATATCAAAAGTCAAGAACAGGAAGCTCACTAGTGAAATACTGAAACCCTTATTCTGGTTTTCATATGAAAAAAAAAAAATTACAGGACTCCCTGAAGGCCAAAATGTACTTCATTTTGTGTTAAAAAACTGTTATTAAAAATTCTCTTAGCAAGCATTTTTGGAAAGCTACTATTTCTGTTGTGCTAGATCCACAGAATTTAAATAATTGTAATGAATTGATCTTTTAAAGATAATTACTCTTTTAATATAATCATTTTCAGAGACTAAGGACCAGTCAGTAATATTTTGTGCTTCATAAAATTTAAGAAAATGGAAAACAGAACAAAAAAGTACAAAAAAAAAGTCAAAACAGATTATCATTATTTATTTACTTACTTATTGGAGGTTGGAGTTCCCTGGTTAGAGGTGAGGGGTCATGTCTTAGAAACAATTAAGAAAAGTATATGGATTTTTTTACCCTCGGTACACACATTTTTAGTACAAATATAGGAAACTAAAAAGGATGCAACATACTTGTATTTTAACTCCCATATTTTATAGTATATTTACTCCTTTACAGGTAAGAATTCAATTATTCTTTGAAAGAGAAAATGTGAAAACCACAGAAAGACACCCGCAAGTTTTTCCTTTGAAATTTGAAGGCATTGTAGGTGGGTAAACTGCAGGCTTACAACTATTAGTTGGAACTCAGGCCACCCACCTTTACTTCAGGGAAAAAGAAATCAACTTAGAACTTTCTAGATGGAAACTTTGCCCTTTCGCTACTGCCTTTACACTTAGAAAACAAGTTTAAAGGTACTATTGGCCAGGTTAATTGACTTACAAGTGTGTCTTTTTAATAAGTGTCATAAAGTATGTCAGCCTGCTGAAACTTGCTTTCAGTGCGGTTTTTAAAAAACTGTTGTCAACCAGATTAAAGTTTATTGTTTGTATGTGCATTCAGTTTTCAGGTGGTAATGAAAGATACTGAATTGATTTGCCATGCATAAAGAGAAAGAGGTTGCGTCCTCTGTATCTTCTCAATGTGCCTTTCTTCTGGTGTCCCCCTCAGGACCTTGTTGCCAGCTGACCTGTTCCGGCTCTGGAACCACCTCCTGAAGAGCAGTCTCCTCTGTGTCTGCACTTAGACTTACTGGGTGATGAAAAGAGTGACTCTCTGAGGAGTGTTATTTCACAGTGCCTATTAATTTTAAAATGGAGTCTTTTGCATAAAATAAATGCTAAATGAATTCCCTTTTCTGAGGACTTAGATCATTTTAAAAAGAAATATTTTCTTTGGCTTTTAGTCGGTGTTCATATAAAACCAGTGTGGTCACTTCTGCTCCTTGACCTATCAATGGTGACTTTCACAGCTCCACGATCCTCTCATGGCAGCTTCACCAAAGGACCTAGGACAAGATTGGGCTAAGCAGACTCAATATATCTAATTTGCCAAGCATACTGTTATCCTCCAAATTTCAGGAACATGGGAAGGACGCAAAGGGAAGTCACAAGTGTGTCTGACTGGACACCTTTACCTGTTAACTCACCAGGTGTGTGTCCAGTCAGTCTGGACTTGCAGCTTTCAAACACTGTCAGTGTGACTGAGCATGTACAGTGTGCAGAGGCTTTACCTTTCCTGGAAGGTTCAGTTTGAAATAAAGTGCATCGTAAATGAGTAGCCAGCGGATCTAGCTGGGGAGAAGACAGAGAATGAGCTAGCTCAGAGTCTCATTCTTGGGAATGGTTCACAAAGCCCTTCACTTTCTCACCCAACTTTGCTGGGTAAAGAATATCATTTCCAGACAGAAAAGATCACTATCAGAACCAGAAAATACTGAGCTTCTGTTCCTGTGTCAGAAATACCAGCACTTGAGAAGTGATGCTTTTGTCCTCCTATCGTCCATCTCCCACACTAGAATCTAAGCACCAAGAAAGCGGTATAATTCAGGCTTCAATTAATAGTGGAATAAAAAATAAACTTTCCTTTCTTGTTATGCTAATTAGCTCCAACACTTCTTTCAGTGTGTCAACCACTCTGATGTGAAGAGCTTGCTCCACACCTCTCATCTCTGCAGGTGAGACCAGGGCTGTGGTGCAGGGCAGGTGGGACGGGGGACAGTATGACAGGGGCACACTCGAGTAGCAGACGCAGAGAGAGAATGACAGGGTCTCACGTTGCTGGGGAAGGCAGTAGCTTCTGAGTGGTATTCAGGTCACATAAATGGTGTAGGTTAAAAAGCAGAACGCCAAATTGAAATGTTCCACGTGGAAAATGACAGTGGAAGTGTAAACACGCACAAAGTGGGGATAGAGAGAGATGCCAAATGGAAACAGGAGAAAAGATGGGACTTGGCAGTGTTAGTAGACGCTAGAGCCTCGATGTGATTGCTCTGGGATGACTGTGTGTAGCCAGATGACAACATATGGAGTTTCAAGTGCATTTAAGTCTGAAAACTTGCCGAACAAGCAACTTTGTGAACATTGAAAATGTTACATATTTTTAAACTGACCCTGTGTTCTCCAAACTCCTCATATCTCCTGGTTTCCTCTCACTCTGTGGAGTTGTCTATTGAATATGAGTATGTGTGTGGAGATGTGGGGAGAGGGAACGGATAGAACACACACAGCTGAAATAGGTTTTTGGGCGCTGTGATCTTTATGGAACTGCAGTGACAGGTGGCCTGGCCCTGTCATAAAGTCATTCCTCAGCTCCTGTATTAGAAATTTGCCCCATCTATACACCCTTGCTCTGGTCTAAAATCAATCCTCCCCCTACGCTGGTAGAATATTCTAGGGACCTTCGATTAGTATAGAGCTCAGCACAACAGCAAGCCAGCCTTGGTTTATTTTGCTGTTGCTCCTAGTAAGGAGATTTTCCCTAGTTCTTAGGCAAAAGGCTTTTCCTGTTTACCCACATTCTACTCGTTCTATTCCTTCTCACCCAACCCTGACCTCGGATGTTTATCCTGAGAGTGAACTGCACCGTCCATCATCCTCATCAGTGCCTCCTGTTCTCACAGATCTCTCAGTGAAGAGCTACACTCTCTTAATGTAACCAGGCTGAGACCAAAGTCCAGGATAGGTGGTGCCCCCTGGAGAGGGTTGCTGATGAGGATAGATAGCCCCAGAGAAAAAGGTTTTACAGTTTGGGGTGGAGAAATATAAGGGACTGAAGAAGGAGGAGATGGAGTCGCCATGCTGTAGAAGAGGAAGTCAGCTGCCAGGAGCTTGTGAGCCACCAAGATGTGGACTGTGCGTTTCTTGGAATCTTCAGTGACTTTGGGGCCCGCGACTTTGGAGGCTTTGCAAGCAGCCAAGTGACAGAAACTGCTCCTGGTTTTGTTTTTACTGCAGCCAAAGAAAGAAGGCAAAGGCCCAGAGCTGGCGCCTTCCTAAAATGCGTGAGTGCAGTCTGTTGGGCCGTCTGGCTACTGTAGTTGCTGTTTTCAGTGTTGTTGGCCTGGTGCTGTGCTGGGCCAGCAGCTCCGGGAGCATCTCCAGTTGTGTCCTGTGTCATCCTCATGAGTTGGAACCTCGCAAGTCTGGCTGCTGCGTGTCTGCACAGGCAGACGCCACCTTCATTGTTTCTTCTTTAGGACTTAAAGGACTGGACATTGCTTTAAGTAAGGTAAACGGTCATATAGTGGCCTCAGGAACTCTTTGTTTTTCTGTTTGTTAAATAAATCCCATTGTTATTGTTCCCTAAGCCTGAGTAGTCTTGGAATTGTGCACGTGGCTGCAGAACTAAGATAGTGACCAGTAAGCAATTTGGGGAGTGCCCTTGGCCAGTTTTGATGCCCCTTCCACCTGGTATCATTACCTCTGTCTCTTCATGCCCACTGTGCTGACTGCTTACCATCCTTTCCACAGCCCATGACTAGTCAAAGTCAACAAAGCTATTTGGGCCTCATGTGATAAAAATAGATTTCCTTGATCTCTCTGTTATTTATCTTCTATTCCTCACATCAAAGGTCCTGATTGCATAAAATGGACCTAGTGGTTTGCAGTTCCAATGGCCTTTACTCCATTCACTCTCATTCTCCCTCGGGGCAGACTCTAGGCGGCACTCAGGTTGAGCCCCACTCTACCCTTCTGATTCAGGCTATGGCCACAGCATGGGGTGGGGCAGCTAGTGGAGGAGCAGGGGCCAGTGACTTTTAAGCAGAGCCTGAAATCAGCAGATCACTGTAGACAGAAAGCAGCACAGCCTAAGAGAGAAAGTATCAGCCAGCAGGCTGCATGGTCTAAGGGTCCCGGAGTGTTTCCCAGTCCATGGGGAGCGGGAAAAGATGAGGGTGGATAAATTTAACCTGTGTGTGTGAGGAGTGGGGGTGAGGGAGATTTTGGTGAGCAATGACAGTGAAAAGGATCTCAAGACAACCTTCCTTTTACAAACTCTTGACAACAAAGAAGAAAGTAGAGCTATAATGGGAAAAAAAAAATCTAGCCTTGCAACCTAAAGATCCTGTTGTTTTTCAGAGCTGCCTCTGGGACATCCCAGATTTGACAAACCACCTTCCTGAGATGTACCCGGATGCCCCATGAAGAAAATGTGTAATAAGTCTCTTTTAATAATGTATGCAAATTATAAGGAAGCACAAATAAAAATGAGATCGTATGTTTGAAAACTCACACTAAGCTAGGAAGAGCTCTGCTAAAACTATGCTATTCTCATGTTCAAAAGCATCGAGAGAAAGCCCTGGGGGAAGAGCCAGCCCACACCCTGAACCTGTGCATGCACACACCTGGACACACCTGCAGAGGGAATCCTATTAACGTCCACTGTACCCTTCCCCTGAGCTGGGGATCCAGGTGGTCCCCTTGACTACCAGGAGACTCTATCCACCTTATCACATGGCCCATGTGGCCCTTGGAGTGATGCCCTTCAGGACACCCATACCTTAAACTTCCTCCCAATAACCTTTCCTCCAACCTTCCTGGAAAACAAAGAACCTGCTTGTTGTTCCTTTCAGAACACAATCAACATAGCCACTTGGAAGCCACATGAATAATTTAACCTCCCGGCAGGGACTGGACAGGATCGGAAGATGCAGCAGCTTCCCAAAATTAATAAAGGCTTTTATAGAGCCATAAAAAGCCATAATTCAATCATTTTAAAAAGGGCACTGAACACAATGCTTATTAAAGACTGGGTGCCACTGAGGTATATGCAGGGAGGCCAAGAACGCTCATTCAGCAGCAGTGGCCCATGCACGCCCACCCCCTCTGCTTGACAAGCAGATAACCTGACCCCAGCATTTAATAAGCAATATTTACTGATGATTCTTCCCTGACGGGCTCAGTCAGCAGAGAGCACTAATAAAGAGGATGATGAAAACAAGGGCGGATTTTTTTTCTTCCATACACAGTAAGTGATTGCATCTGGAGTGGAAGAGCACCTATTTCAGGACACAAACTGTGTTTTTCTTTTTTTTTTTTTTAAGATTTATTTATTTATACAAGCTGGGGTATAGGCCAGAGGCGTGGGGTGGCGAGAGGGTTCACCAGAGACAGAGGGAGGAGCACAACAGGCAGATCAGAAACACACTGCTGAGGGGAGCAGCAGGAGAGGCAGGAGAGGTCTGCCGCACCATGTGGGAATCTCCCCGGCCGGGCGTCGAACTCGCATCGCTGCTGCCGACAGCTCCACAGTGCAGCACTTAACCGCTGCACCACCAGGGAGGCCCACAAACTGTGTTTGTCTTAAGAGCACCAAAGAGAAGGACTAAGTGATATTCCCTTTGCCTAACCGCCAGTACTTTGGGGTGAATTTGTGCAAGCCATACTTTTTCTGTAACTGAAATGGGGCAATGACAGAGCTTGCTCCTTCTAATACTCTTTTTCTCACTTGAAAAAGCAGTGACACCACCCCAGGTCGCCTTCCCCATGAGACAGTTCCCTCTTTCAAGATGTTGTACTTCTGGAGTCATTGTCCATAGTGGTTCTTTAGGCCCAGACTGTTCCTTTGGATGGCCACCTATGACTGCCAGATCCCCCCAAATAAGATTGGGTCAGTCACACTGTGCTCAGAATTTAGAACTCAAGTCCAAGTTCACAATGTTTGTGCATTATGCCAAGATGGCCCAAGAAGAGAGTAACTGGGGCAGACAATGGGCTGCCTCAGGCTAGGTCTAAGGGTCTTCTATTGGAGGGAGAGGGTTTTCCTTTTGCAGTCATACAATGGCATAGTTGGTGCTAGCAATGGCTTTGATATGGTCCACCTAAGAACTCTATTCCACTTCTGTTCCTCAGGCCATGAGTCTCGGGTGTCAAGTGATTGTTCTTTAGGTCTGTGTTGGCACAACTGTCCTTTTGAGGGGCAGAGAGCAGGGCAGGGCAAGGGCAAGTTAGTAGATACCCCTGCTACCAAAGGGAGCAAAAATCTCAGACCCCAAGTGTCTTGGCTGATTTGGTCTAAGCATGCATCTCTCTGCTCCATTTTTGACTTTGCTATTTACTAGGACAAGTATCCCAAGGCTACCAGCACAGACCAATTTTTAGCAAACAAAACATAAATAAATAACTAGCTTCACAGCCAGGATGGGCACTCAGTGACTTGCTGACCCACATAAATTCCCTGTGCTTTGCTCTCCTCGAGCCTTCTCAAAGAACGAGAGCACCACAGGTAGGAACGAAGTAATCGTCCCTTTGCCTAACCTCAAGTGACAAAGTCCTGGACCTCATATATCACAGTCTTTTCCAGGATTAGGTCAAGCTGGGTGGAGGTTTTACTGATGAGCTCATGCATAATCAATAAGGGTCGGCTGACATCTTGTCAACTTTATCACTGTCACTAGGGGAACTGAGCAAGGATATCAGGAGGGGTCCTTTCAGGTCTCCAGAATCTGAACAGATAGACGGGCAGCATTGGATGGAGCTGCTGTCCCTCAAAACAGGCCCTCATCTTTTTAGCAGAACTTCATACAATCATTCATTTATTCATTCATTGCTTCCTTTGTCCATTACTCAGAAATGATTAATGTGTCAGGTTCCATTAGCACTCCCCCTATAGAGGATGGCATTAGAAAGGATGCCATGTTTTTGGAGCTAACCCGAGAGTGTCTCCATTACCCTTACTGGGGATGACAAGACAGGCAGAGAAAAAGCAAGCAGGAAAAAGCAAGGAAGAAAAAAAGACATACAAAGGGATAGTAAGATGCATAGATAATTTCAGAAAGTGTTAAGTTTATAGGCAGAGAATACTATTCATAGGATGAAATAGAAAGTCCCAGAACTTAAGTTTGAGAGGTCAGAACAGATCATGGATTCTTCTTTCTTTAACCAATCCTATGCTCTATTCAAGGCTGATTATTAGCCTAAAACTTTGAGATTTTAAACAAAGGAATAAAGCCCAGCTAGCTCACATTAGTGATTTAATTTAGTTCTCAATGGATCCATGAACTTTTATGGACAACTATACCATTCCTTAACAAAAATTTTAAATCTGACTCTCATTCACTTACAGTCACTCATCCTTACCAAATACATAAAATTATCAGACTGCTTTTTGAGTCATGGAGGTGTTATATTCATGACTATTACATATACATACATCGTGTGACAGAGTATACTCAAATAAACCAAATGGCACAGCCTACGGCAAACCTAGACTATATATTGAGACAACCATCATAAATGAAGCTTTTCATGAGAGAAATATCACATGATTGTAGATTTATTAACCCCATGCTTCCATGTTGTGACTCCTCTAGAAGTGACCAAATTTCTACCAAAGTAAAATGTTTAGTTAATAACCATAATGCACTAGTGCTAACAGGGGACATAATTACATTGATTGCCAATTTCTTCATGTCACATGAATTTCAAGTGTGTAAGACATCCAGAAGTGAAAATGGGGAAAATTCTTTTTTTCAGCTTTTATAAAGATTTTTTTAAAAATGCAGTTTCATTCCATTTATTTTTGTGTTCGCTCCTTGTATGTCTAGCTCACCTAGTTACAACAGCTTTTGAAATTTTCAAATACTTGAGAGTGCACCTTACTATTTATACTCCACAATCCATAGTTTTTGTCTGGTCTTGAATCCTGGGATCCTACTAGGATGACTAAAGTTTTCATGTATTTCTCATACCTGCTAGTGAAACACATTTTTTTTTTCCTCCCGAGGGTTAGGGTTTCATGACTATTACTGATATTCTACTTGCTTCAATTTATGGCATATTTTGCATTTTTAAAAGTAGACTTTGTGAGATACTATTTCCTCACAAATACCCTCACATATGAGTACCATTTCTTACTTGAATATATGATGATCAATTAACCCTAGCAATTTGTCTTTTTTTTTTTTTCTTTTTCAAGTGCAAGACCTCATTTGATCCCCAACAGGGTCTGAAAAACATTTCTGTCTGCCTTGGTTGCTAATAGCATGATATAACACCTGTGTACTGTGCCTCAGTGATTCAGAATTGGTGTCCCATCCTTATAAAGTTGATTTGAATTACTTTTAAATTAATGTTCTCTCCTTTGATTAGTTGATCATAGCTAAGGAAAAAGTTAAAAAGCTTTTCATCTCCTCAACATTTCTGACACATAGACTCATGTCAGTAGTCTGGAATCACTTATCATTTCCACATCTATCATTTATTTTAATCTAGGCTATCTTTGCAAGGGGGTAGATCTGCATACATTTGCTTCTTCAGACCTCCTGCCCTTTCTCATCCACTTGACTCAAATCAGTCAGCACATATGTGTGTACTGTATATATCTTCCTTGTAGTTTCACAGCCTGTCAGTCACTTGTCATAAGTAAACTGGCCATCATCCTCAAGGCCTTAGCCACTGAGAGGCTCCTCTGTCAGTATCTGAGTTTCCCTAAGGGACTTCACTCCACAGAAGCCTTAAAATATCTACACTGACCCTGCCAGGCCAGTCCTGCAACTTCATGTAGCTACCGCTTTGCTAAAGCACGTTAGTGGCAAACGTAGCACATTGCAATAAGCAATAGTGAAAAGGGAAACTGGAATTGGTATGTGTTACTAGGCATTCATCCCCACAAAGCAAGAGGTATAATCTTATACCAAACAGGCTCTAATTAACATTTGGAGGGCAATTATACTAGCCCTAAAAATTGTGTGGAAGATTAACACATAATGAATTTTCTATAAAGTAGTTCATTCATATTTTTAATGTTAGTGATATTACTATGATGTGAATCTGATTTTATAAGTCAATCAGTGAAGATTTGATGAGTTCTGGAAAAATTATGCCACATCTAGAGTAGAACTTACCTGGAAGAGCCACATTTTAAGAGGGCAAAGGAAATCTGGAGTATCTTCAGATGGCATGGCCTACAAAACTACACCATATGAAGAATGATTGATGAGACAGAAGTGCTTAGACAGAAAAAAAAAAATCTATCAAGCCTTCTTCAGAATGTGTAATGCTGTCATTTGGAAGAAAGCAGGAATTAATTTCAATTTATTCCAGAGGAAGAACTTGTTCATTCCTTCCTTCATTCATTGATACAAGATTCATAAATACCTAATATGCTCCAAGCAATAATCTAAGTGATTGGACTATATCAAGGAAAAAGAAAAAGAAAATTCCTGCTCTGGTGGCAACATTTGATGATACTAAACATGGTAAATGAGTAAATTTAGTAGTATTTGAGAAAAATAATTAAAAAAAAAAAACAGAGGATACAGAATTCTTAGAGGTACAGGATGTGTGACAAATATAGTGTCTTCAAGGTAGCCCTCATTGAGAAGACAAGTTATGCACCAGGTTGAAAGGAGGTGAGGTGTTAGACACAAGGGTATCTGGGGGTGAGAAGTAATGGGGTGGTGTGATAGCAGGAAGCAAGTCTGTGCCTGCTGTATATAGGGAGACAGGGGGGTTGGGGTGGCTAGATCTGACTAAGTGTGGAAAAGGGTAGAAAGACAATAGCAGTGGGGTAAATGATGACAGGCTTTCTAAACTAATGAACTCAAATTACTTGAGGAGCCACTCTCACGCTTCGAGTAAAGGGATAACTTTGATCAGACATAGTTCATTCATTACAGATCTTTCTCTAGTTAAGACTAGATGATGCAGAGACAAAAGAGACTAATTTGGAAACTATGTGAGTACTGGAGAGAAGTGTGATGGGAACTTGTTCTCAGCAATCACAGAGGCTATGGAGGATTGGGTGTGTTCTGTATGAACAAGAAAAGCAGGTCCTCCCTGGTGGCTCAAGGGGTTAAGTCTCAGCCCTGTGAAGCTATCCGCAGTCACGGCAGCATGAGTTCTATCCCCACCCAGGAAGCTTCCCACATGGCACAGCAGACCACTCCTGTCTCTGCCGCTGCTCCCCTCAGCAGTGTATTTCAGATACTCTGCCTGTTCTGCTCCAAACTCTGTCTCTGGTGAATCCTCTCAACCTCTCTCTCACCACACACACACACACACACACACACACACACACACACCTCTGGCCTGCACCCCAGCTCTTGTATGCATAAATAAGTATTTTTTTTCTTTTTAAAGAAAATCAAGGATGACTATAAATGGTAAGGGACTCTAGGGTAGAAGTTTTAGAATGAGGACAAATTTGCAAAAACTCAGACGTCTCCTAGAACATTACTAAACATGATTTTTTTGGGGGGAAAAATGCTATCCACTATTCTAAATGTATGAATAACAATCAAACATGAACTGTTTCCTCAGGGGGATCTTATCTGTTAGGAGATAAAAGTAATAATTTTAATGCAATGTGATAGTGGAAATAAAAAAGATGCCAGATAGCCTCAAATAAGCAAATACTACTACTTATTCATTCTAGGAACTTGGCAATTTTAATAAACAGCTGAGTCTCAGTTTTCTCATTTGAAAAATATAAAAAATAATATTTGCTATCTTATAGTCTTGCTGTAAGAATTAAATAATATAATGGATGTATGACACCTTCTCCCTACTGCCTCTCCACAGAAGCGCCTTCCCCTCCTTGTTCTGATCCATTGGTCTCCCACCTCTACACGAGCAAGTCTACCATTTCGCAGGCCTTGTCCACTCATTTCGAGCGACCTCATTATGCGCTATGGTCACTTCGCATGTTGAGGTCTTATCTCTTTGCTACCTGTGAAAACCGGCTTACCTCTGACAGTGCCCCTTTTGTGGATGATTTTCTAATTGACACTTTCTTTGGCTTGCTTCTCCAGACAAAGGAGTTCCTATGACTTTACTATTTAGTCAAAACTCGGGTCATTCATGAAGAATTTACATTGCGACATCTCCCATTCCCACTGCTTTTGTTCATGGTCAGTAACCTAGAAGATCCCACCACTCCTGTGCACACCGGTCCTATGTGCCATGGAATGTACTTCTCTGCACTTTCCTCCCATAGGACATGGGAGGCAGACACAGCACACAAAACCATACAGATAAATGAATGGATCTTAACATTGAAAGTCTTTGAGTTCATCTTGAATGAGCTCAGAATTTTTATCAGGAACTCTTCTTGACCCCTTAGCTGTATTATTTGATTTCACTGGCTTTAAAGAGTTAACTCCCAGTCTACTTATGCTCACGTATCAGTACTGGTTCCCACAAAAACATTCCAAATTTTGAAGTTCTCTGAAAGTATGAAACATTTCTTTTCAAGTTTAAGGAAAAGCAAAGCAAAATCAAATTAACCTGATTGTTTCTTATCAGCGCATGTGCCTCAGATTTGAAACACTTCATTACACATCAGCTTCCACCAAACGGCAGCCCCACACGGGGACTCCACCAATAGGAATCTGTAGGTGAGACCACCTGGGTCAAGGGTCAGGAATCCTATTCTACATCTCATTGGTGATGTGAGGTGCTAGTTAACTGGGAGTAGAATGGTCTTCACAAATTGTCAGAATTCACAAAACCAGGAAAATGAGAACAATAAATGGGGATGGTTTTCAATGTCAAGATGAAAATTTTCTAATGTGAAATACCACACGACATGATGACCCTTCCCTTAATTGTTCTTCTCTCTAATCTCCAGCATCCCCTTCTACAATTGCTATATCTCACATCTTGGGACTTCTGGTTTACTCCTGTCTAGCACTGCTGCCTTGTCAGAGACCCCCTCTTGAGAAAGACGCAGGGTCTGTGAAAGTGAGCTCTCCACGCACAGCCCCTGCACTCCCTCGTCCTGACAGCATAGCCGTCTGCTTAAGGAATTACCATTCTGCTTTCCCAAGCATGCTCAACACATCTGTCCATCCAAAGGCTACCTTTCTTTCATAAGAACTGAGGATATTCCTTCTGGTCCTTTCCACCAGACCCATCTGCTCACTCTCCATATTCAATTAAAGGCTAAAGACATTGTAGCTTTTAGTCCATTTCATTTTTTTTTTCATGATCATTGATCTTAAATATCATACCAGAAAAAGGAGGTTATGGTTGTGACATGTTCATTCCATCACTAGGATCTAGATGTAACTGGAGAATAATTGCTCCTACTAGGCTAATGGATTTCCATCTGCTCTCTATAATCTTGAGATTTTCCCTGCAGCTTTTAGCAATTCCAGAGCTTTCCTATAGCCTAACAGCAAGTTCTTTTTGTGTAAATTAACTGAGTTGTTTTCTTTTTCTTCTACGTATTTTTTTTAATCTCTATTTGCTTGCAACCAAAGAACCCTAACTGATACAGAGCAATAAGTATGCCTTTTTAATTATGACCTCCACAGGCCTTGGGCCTAGGGGGCATTGTATAAATGTTTATTTAATGAGTGAATGAATAAAAGTTATTTTAGTATAAGAGGAAAGATGAACTAACATAAGTGAACATTCAGATTGAGCTGAAAATGGACTCTGCATTGTCCTTGCTTCCTTTGAAACACTTTTGCTCCTTCCCTGTTAATTTTTTCCTGCCCTGGTTTCTGGTTTTCAATTGTAATTTCCTTTAAAGATAATACTGAAACTATCCAGCACAGTATGGCCAAATTTAAGTTTGATATAACAAGCTTAATGTTCAGTTTTCCATCTGTATTCTGTGCTTGGCAAAAACCCAGAGGAACTTGGGATTTTATGCTCCCCAATTGTATAAACCAGTAAACAGGAAGGTATTGGAATTGTATATTTTAGCATGAAACATTTTATCTTGTGCATAAGAAATATCAAATTGGACGGTGGTGTAGGCAGCTAAGGGATTTGTGCTGCTTCCTCCCTTTAGAAATGTTCTTATTTAAGAACCAGTGTCTGTGGAGAGTGATGATAAAACAAAAACAGCGACTTACGTTGCTCAGTGTCCCCAGATTGTCAAGTGATTTCCACCTGGATTCTATCTTGTTATATTTCCAGGGCTCCAAGGTGGTCAAGGTCTTTGTTCTCATCCCATTTGAAAGAGAGGAATGGCAGCGGCCTGCAGTACCGATGAGATGACCAGAGTCATGCAGCTGGATGACTGTAGCGCCAGCAAGGCACAGGGCAGCTTCTCTGTGATCCAGGCAGACGGGTCAAGGAGGAGTCCTGGAGATCTTGGTGGCTTTTTTTGGCTTTTAATGTTCTATCTGGACTATTTGTAGTGAGGCAACTGGGTGCAGGACAGGCGGGGGAGCCGAGGGGCCAGGAGGCTGCTCTCTGGGCTCTCTGCTGTTCTCTCACGGTCTCTCTGTTGCACCCCGCTGCATGGTCCTCGGCCACCACGCTCTGTTCTCTGCTGCTGCTGCACTATATGCTCAGTCTCTGGGCTCTGGTGAGTCCACTCACCCCCACACCCTACTTCCGGTGCCCGCCTTTAGGCACGGGTGCAGGACCACAGGTGTGTATCATTACTGATAATGGTGGCAGGGTGAAAATCCTGGTCATTCTTTCATTTATCCTACAATGACCAACAGGTGAAAGATTGATTCATTATTGGATTATTTCATACCTTTACTCAACAAGATTTGTTTGGTTGCATATCATTTTACTTATTGTATGTCTGACTTATTTTAGGCTGGGGGGTAGTGCTATGAACAAAGGAGATGGAGTCTCTGCCCTTCCTCTCAAAGTGGAGTCAGCTGAGGCTAGAACTGAGTAAATCTTTACACCTGAGAACTTCACTCATTCTTTTGGAAACTTTAGCCTATCCTGATTAGGGACAACAGGGTTTGATGCTGCTGATGTTGGCACTAAGATCACACGAGAGGCCAGTCTCCCATTTTGTGCATTTAATTCTTGAACATTAAATATATTTATCTCCTGAAAGAGTGAGCTCTAACCTCCATGCTTCCATAAATATGTTGACACCCTAAAGTTTGGTTCAAAGACATTGTCAGTGATAACACTTTTCTCCTACCAACTCCAAGTCCATTCCAGGCCATGCTGTCTTCTGTGATCCAAGAGGCAACCTTACCCTTGCTTAACCTCCGAGATCCGATTATAACTGCCCAATGTGGGGTTAAGAGATAACGTCAAGCAGAGAAATATTGAATCAGTAGCAAGATGTAATAAATATGCAAATGTCTCCTTTCAGACACCTTATTTCAGGCCATCTAATAATGTCTCCATATTTCTTCCTGTTATTATTCTCCCTGCTGCAGGGGGAGGAGGCTGCTTCTATGGCAGTGCTGTTCTGCCTTCCCACCTGTTTACATTTACTATACAGCTGCCTAGGGAACCCTGCAGAAAATAATGCTTGTGTGAGCCATTTAGTTGACTACATGTCAAAAAGTAATTTGAATCAAAGAGTCACTGACTTAATTGATGGTGATGGCTCCATCCAAAAACAACCAAAGAAATTGATGTTGTGCAAATTGCACATATATTGCTCTTGAATTTGTGAGCATATTCTTGTTTGCCTTGACAGGATTCAAATTATCTTTCGGACTGCTCGACACATTACTTAAGATGTGCCTGTATGTGAATTTTAGCTGCTAAAGGGGGCAATAACAACCTTCCTGTGAAATTAATTCCCATGACTTCAACTTCATATTGCTCTTTCTTTTACTGATTCCTTGCACATACACCTTCTATTCCCTTACAATTTGTGTTTTAACCTCTAAGTCATTCTAGTCATCATGGAATATGGACCTATTGTCTTTGCAGACCCTACAGAGACTGAAGGTCTTAAGGAGCAAAGGATGATGCATCATAGTCAATGAATGAATTTAAAAATCTTTGGACATATTCCTTTCTGTGACACGCAGCTCTATTTTTGAATTGTCATTGGGTCCTTTTAGAAAGGAAGAGATATTAAGCAGTACAGAATAAGCTAATTTCCAAATCAGCTTACATCTTAGAGAGAACCAAAACATAGATCTTTGGCAGAGAAGATAGTTCAGCAGTCAGCCCCGCAGAGTGGTGGTGATGTGGGTCAGAGGACTGAGTCAGAATTGAACACAGATTGGAGCATTTCCAGTCATCCCTCCCCCTTTCTGTGGAATTGCACACATGCCTTGTTATTTGACTGTCTTATTTTTAATACAAGGTTATTCCAGAACCTTTATCAATGACAGGCTGAGATAAAAGGGGAGATTAATCATTATGAGTGATGAAAATATGGTCCTGTAAAGTCTTCCTCAACTCTTCCAGTTCACTCTAGGACTCACAAGTTTTCATTGTCTCATCCCTGGGGAGAGTTCTTAATTCCCCTTACTTACCCTTTGTGTCCCACTACCTTGATATTCTGTTTTTGTTATTGTTGGTTGCTTATTTTTATTATTTTTTAAAATAAGGCCTGAGAACGACCATACTTTACTATGTAAACGTCTAATGCAATATTCTAGATAAAAATTCTATGCCAGAATAAGCAATTGGCATCCAAACTAAGTTTCTACCTCAGACTTTGCAGTATGGGCGTTAGACTTAACTTTGAATCTCAAAGCTGAACAATATTATTTGTTGAGCCAAATCACAAATGTTGCTTATTCTTAGTACTTAAACATCAGAAATTAGGCAACTGTCTGATGATTTTGTTTCTAATCGGACATGTTCTTGATTCACCCCTTTTTCAATACAGATCCCACTGTGTATCAAAGATGGACAAAGTGAACGAGATTGACTTCATCTACTCTAAATCTCAAGTCAGTGCTATGATGCCCCTGAATTATCAAATTTTTAGCTATACCTACCAAAGGCTTGGGCCCCTTTGCATTAGTTTGTGATTTACTTGATAATATTGACCACTTCTCTATGATACACATTTCAGATACTATATTTTTTAAATCATATTGTGAATAAACTTCCAGACACTTCCTCCATGAAGTCATCCTGTCCTAACTCTGTTGGAATTCCCCATCCTTTACCTTTATGTAGGGTAGAGCTCTACACTGTTCTCTGACCTCAGGGACACAATCGAGTTAGAACTCAATTGTGATAAAATGATCTTATTATAAAAGACAAAATAACTTTATTATTTCAGCATCCCTTTGTTATTTGGTCATTCGAATGAGTGCTTCTTGAGTTTTTAAGGTGTATATAAGTCATCTGGAATTTTGTCAAAATGCATATTCCTATTCAGTGAGTCTGGGTTGGCATCAAAAAAATTCTAACAAGATCCCAAATAACATCCATGGTGCTGGCCTGTAGACAACAAGTTCTATAAATTATCCACTTTTATTTCAATTATTCTCAACTGTGTTCCCTTATTATTCCATTCTCATTAAAAACAAGGCTGTCTAATTACTCACATATTATAATCATGAGGTAATCCAAGATAAATGGTATTTTGTTTCACTTAGTTGTGTATATTTTTCCATTTATTTTTTTCCTATTCAGTTGTGCCTACATAATGATTATAAACACTTGCCCATCTCATTGCGTAACATAATTCACTTCATGCAACAACAAAAGGGAATTTTTAAGTTATTTCTTTAGCAAAGCCACTTTCTTTTTTGCGTATATATTTATTTATTATTTTTCATTGAAGTAACGTTGCATTGTAGCAGTATATGTATGTATGTATGTTTATCAGGTATAACAAATTTTCTTATGCATTAAGTGACTTTTAAATGTATGAAAACAATCTTCTAAAAAAGTACCTTGTATCTTATGTGGACAGCACGTGGATGTGAGCATTTAACTCTACTCTGCCTCGCTAAATTCTTTCTCCTCTGTAGCTAACTTTGTCTGCACTCATCATTTAAGCCCTTCCACCCCTCTGGTGTGAAATAGATAACTTGGGGCCCCCGTTAGTATCCTCACAAGGTTGCGAGGCTCTGCTTGCTGACTCTCTAGCTGCTGCTCTGAGCCTGGTGGTGTAGGACCCCCACAGCCATTGCTTTAGAGCTCAGATCCTCCCTTCTTGGGCTCAACTCCCCAGAAGCTGCACTTCTCAAGTCTGCGGACCCTCCTTCTTCAGTCGCTCACTCTGTTGTGCGCCTGTTCAGAGTGTGATGGGGTGG
The DNA here is from genome assembly GCA_004024925.1 of Scalopus aquaticus. NCBI lineage: Eukaryota > Metazoa > Chordata > Mammalia > Eulipotyphla > Talpidae > Scalopus > Scalopus aquaticus. The sequence goes on from PVIJ01003647.1 coordinate 25,530, forward strand.
GTTAGGGTTGAGGACAGATGATTGAAAAGTAAAGAGGCTTAAAAGGAAATGACCAAATGTCCAGTAAGTACCAAACCGTATGCTTTGTGTGACTTTGTACTGAGCAGACTCACAGCTACACAAAACAGTCTCTGCCTCTGAAAACTCTCCTTTCATTTCCAATGAAATTTTGATGGAAAAAATGAAACCCATTGTGCCTTTTCTCTTTCAAGTGACATCTCCCAAGCACGATTTGCTGTTTTGCTGGTTTTGCTGTCAGTGAAAAATGCCAAGCACAAATCTAGTCTGTGCACTTTGGAGGCATAAGACCTTTTGCGGGGCTGGAACACCACCACCACAAAGCAAACCCATCTTTTCTGCCTCTGTCAGCAGCAAGGACTGCAAAAACAGGAAGGGTTTGCATAAGAAAGCACCCAAATGTTAATCCATTTTTATAACTAGACTTGACCCCAAACTTTTTATAAGCTTCTGAAATATTGAGATAACTCTGCAATTACTTGCTCTACCTTCTTTTACCAAATGAAGGTAGCCTAGGAAGAAGGAACTGGCTGAAGTCAGAATGAAGGTGATAATGCTTCTCCTTTCTCAGTGGCATCTCCAGAGCAGGGAAGTAGCGGTGCAGAATGGCAGTCCCGGGAGAAAGGGAGGCCTGGTCACAGAGTTATGTGACCTGAGGGAGGCCTCTGGGATGTCTGACTCCATCATTTGTGAAATTAATTCTTAGACTCCTTCCAGTGTGATCAGCCTTTTGTTTTAGTAATGAAGTTTGAAAAAATTGTTTTCAGTTGAGCCAGAATCAAAGTATACAAATAAATGTGGAAATAGATATTTCTCAAAACCATGTCCCTAAATAAGATCAAATGTAACCTGAGTATGTGCATCATTTCTTACATAGAAATGAGGAAATTTTATTTCTTGTTCTCTTGAAAAATCTTTCTAAACATCTACGGTCTTGGAAAGGGTCAGTTTTAACAAAGCCCTTAGTTCATAAATTGATTCTGAATATGATTAAGGGATTGTAAATTATAAAATTTAAAATTATGTCTGTTTCATCAGAGCAACGTAAAGGAATAATTTAAGTTCCTGGAGGACAAGTTGATCCAAAATCAAGTTCCCTAGTAATTCTCTGTATCTTCTTATGCTATGGTTTTCAAGGACCAGTAACTCTTAGCTAAGACCACAGGACTGTTGGGGGTTGACATGTACCATGTAAGGGATGTGAGAACCCCTGATGACAGGAGTTGGGGGAAAAGATCTTTCAAAATACTCTCTCTCTGAAAACTCTGAAACTTGCCCTCCACCCCAGCAGAATGAGACTCAGAAAGGCCAGCACCAGCATGCAGGCCTTAAGCATGCCTGAGGCATGGAGGCAAGGAAAACAAAGCTGTGTGAGAGGAGAAGACTTCAGCTTAGATTTCTTTAAAATCAAGGCAATAGATTCACTGATGTTCTTAGAGGTTGCAAATAACCACAAGGACAAAGGAAAAAACTATCCATGATTTTTACTTTTGAATTTATCTTTGCTTAGAACATGCTTTTTGATATCACAGATTATATTTGTTCACAGGCAAGGAACTTTTACCAAGCTGTGAAGTGAGTGCTTCATGAATTTCATTTAACCAACAGTCCAAGAGGTTTAAGAAGATCGGGAGCCATCTGTGATCCAGAGTCCGAAGCAGTGAGTGGCCTAGTGGCTGGGGGCGCTGTGCTAGGGTTCATTCAGTTCCTCCGCCTATAAATGGACAGGTGGGTGCACAGTGGATTGAAATTTGTGTGTCTGCTCCTATATTGTTATGTGTAGTGCCCGTTAGATGGAATGAAATTGAGACAGAAAAATAAAGACAGAAAAAGGGTGGTAAGCAAAAGTGAAAGAGGAGTAGAATCTAAAATTAAAATCTAAAATATCAGGAAAGGGACAGAAGATTAAGCACAGGCTTGTTCAACAAATCTCCAATACTGGATCACCGAGGAACCTGTTGAAATGTGAAAAAGGTAGTTTTTTTGTTAAATCAGGGAAAGATCTATGTGAAAATCTCAGTGGGTTAAACTCCTACCCTGGGGAGGGGGAGGCAGAGGAAAATACATGTTGTTTCTAGAAAGATTTACACAAATTCATTCATGTTGGCCACTCTCCGGGTTGCTAACAGAAAGTACATTTGGAGGTCTGCCCCTAATCATTTTATGTTGATATCCTGGAGGACAAAATTGCAGAAACCGATCACGTCAATCTCTAAACAAGTTGGGGCCGAGACAGAACATAAGAACGACTCTGGAAGCTTTGTCTTTTAATGGTAAAATTTTCTATCAAAGTTGACAAGTCCCTCTTATGTTGCTGAAACTAATCCATAAAACATGCAAAACAGACCAGCTAGGAAACACTGATAAAAATATAAACTCTAAAGCTTTTCCCAAGCTAACTGAAGTGAAAAATCCACTTTTAAACCCTCCAACCACTGTCACTCTGGGCTTCAGGAATCATAGCCCACCTTGGGGCTCCTTTGCAAAACACAGGTGGGTCTGGGCAGAGGTGTACATGGGTTGGAGTTGAGTCAAAATCCCCCATGCATCATACTGACGGGGGCCGCAGACAAAAGGAGGGGGCCTTCATATTTCCTTAAGGGGAGGCCAGCAATTGACAATATTTTCCTTTTAGATCCACCAGGTCAAGATACTATGTTTGATCCTGACCACATCACTTTGAAAGATAATCTGCGGGATTAAAGGTCCTTCAAAATTGAATGCTAGTGGCTTTAAAGGGACATGGGGCACATTTCCCAGATGAGAAGAAGTGGAAGCAAAGTTGTTAAAGCCAAATATGTGCTGAATTCTGCCAATGAATCCTCTCTGCTACCTTCTCAGGCCAATTCTGAGACTTACTTAGATCATTCTTTCAACCTTCTGTGCATGGAGCACCTCAGTATTTCCAGTTCTGTCAATTTAGATACTTGCTATTTTGGGATTAGGAAAGGCAATCACACAAGTGAACTCCAGTATCAAAATGCAAGGCAAGAGCATCTATGAAAGGAATAATTGGGGTCCTTTAACCTATAATGTCTCATCTGATGGGTAAAATCTATGCATTAAAAAATGTGGATAGTTTTCTCAAACAAGCAACTTGATACAAATTTGAAGATGGGAGCACCATTTCTAACATATACTTCAATTGAACTAGGTGGACATTAACAATGAAATAATCCATAAACTCTTCTACTAATATCAGAATGTATGTTTGGGCACTGTGATGCCTGTAACAATATTTTGGGTTCCCAGTTTCCTGTCTGTGCTAGAGGACACCAGAAAGCTCTCAGATCCTACCCACTGCAAGCATGGGGACAGTGGTGAGACTTCACCGTCTATTCCACATGTCCTCACACCATCCTGACTCTCCAAGCAAAGTGACTCTCAGGGCGTTTCCTTCCAGATGTCAGCACACAGCAGAAAGTGTTTACAAGATTGAAAGATTTTGCCTCCTTTGGCAAGGACCTCCTTGAACCCATATATTCTATTATTTGTGTTTATAAGGAACATAATTGTTTTTCAATGAGACAAGTAGCCTTCGGTTCAGAAGGAAATTTTAAAAGCTATAATAATCACATGTGGTAAATGGGTAATTCTTTTATCATTTATCAGTTGATTGACAGTGAATATATAGAAGTCTTAGGAACCAGAATGACAACTTGAAAGCTAAAACCATGAACCCTGATTTAGTGATCAGTTGGTCTCCAGCTGTGTAGCACATAAATGTAATTTGAGTGGATGTTTTATGGCTGCTCTGATGGCATTATTTCTTGGGGCACAGAAAAAACCTAAGTCCTGCTGTGTCCATCACCATCCCCCCAGTCAAGTTCTGGGAGACAGCAGCTGGACACACAAAGATTAGTGGAAGAAAGGCAATCATACTCCATCCTGCTCGCTGGTCTGCATGGACGAGGACTTGTTTGAAACACAAGGTTTAAATTGAAAGACAAAAATTAAAGGATCTTTTCCACATTGTATATTCCTCACACTCCCAAAGCTGTGGCAAAATTAGAGATCAGCACATGAGACCACCAGCCAGGAAGACTTGTTGACTTTACCCTCTAACTAATTATTGTTTCCCAAACTTTACTCCCCTCTTCTTCCAGAGTTATACATCCTCTTTGTGTGCAGGTAATGGCCACCCATATTTTGCACCCTTGCAGCTACATGTAAAGATTTATTTAAAGGATGTATCTTCAACAGCTACTGTGCAGGGATATGCTGAGGTGAGACATGTCTGTTCTCATTTCTGCTGCTTCTCCCTTCTCTGCCTCCAGACTGCTGAATGAGATGGAGCATCTCCAGGACATCAAGCTGCCTTCCTGGGTCAAGCAGCCAGAGCGCAGAGATGTCAAACAACAAATAAGAAGAGCCTGGACCCTTGAAATGTTATAAGACACAAACATCACACCTACCTTTGACTGCACATTTCTTGAATTATGTGTAAGAAGAAAAAAGTTAACATATATCTTGTTTAAATCTGCTCTTACTTGGAGTCTCCATTGTTCATCTTAATCCTAATTGACATATTCATCCAAACCCATGATTAGAGTGAAAAAGGTGACAGGACACCTTAAAGGTCCTAACTCACAAGCCATTTTTTTTTCATTTGATATGAGAGAGAGAGCAAGACAGAGAAAGACAGGTGTCTGCCTGTTAATGTAGAATGACTCGCTTCTCACAAGCAGTTGTGACTATTTGCATTTGATCATCCCATGGGGCCGCAGAACAGAGCCTGAAATACTAAGAATTTACTGAAATGTCTTATTCCTATAACATAGCTTTACTATTTGAGTTTTGGTTTGATAAACTACCTTCCCATATTTTAAGAGCCTTTTTCTGTATTATGGTGCCTGAGACTTACATCTGTTTTCTTGTCTGTAGGGAACTCTGAATAAGTGACAGATGGTGATTTCTATATGTGATCTTTAATGTCAGGCATATTAGCTAAAGACTCTAGGGAAGAATCAGTGATGTTCTTCATGATATATGCTGATAAAGTTTGTCATTGGAGCATGGAGATTTCCACAATGAGTGAAGTCAAGGTTAATATATCCTCCACTCCCAATTTCCAACAGCACTTACTTGTGAAAGAGAGCAAAAAGATCTTCTCTAATATAACCCTATAAGTAGACTAAAGAACTTCTATTAGAAGGCTATTAGGAGACTTTCACTTGTAAAATTACATATATCTATATCTATATAAGAACACATATCTTATATTTTCTGTGATATAGAACTGATTTATTTATTTATTTATTTATGTCTTAAATGTGTTTGACCTAATTCTATATCCTTCACTAACTCTCATCCTCTCTTCCTTTTTTTTCTTTCTTTCTTTCTTTCCTTCTTTCTTTCTTCATTCCTGCCATTTTCTTATCTTTATTTCTGCTTTTCTCTTACTTTAATTGTTTTCCATTGTTATCTTCCTCCTTTCTTCACTTCTTTTTTCTCTTGTATCCCTTACTTGCATCTTTTCTTCCCTCTTTCCCTTTCTTCTATATTTGTTTTTCCTTTTCCTTCTCTCTCTCTCTCTCTCTCTCTCTCTCTCTCTCTCTCTCTCTCTCTCTCTCTCTTCTCTTCTCTTCTCTTCTCTTCTCTTCTCTTCTTTTCTCTTCTTTTCTTCTGTCATTTCTTCTCTGGTTTTGCTTTCTTCCTCTTTCCCTCCCTATTTCTCTTCCTCTTTTTTTCTCTTTTATTCTTCCTCCTAAACTTTCCTCTTCTATTCTTCTTTTTATTCTTCCCTTTTTATTCTCTTCATTCCTTCCTTCTTTACTTTTTTTCCTGTTAGCAAGTCTTATCCTTTTCCTCCCACACAATTTTCTTTTCTACTATCTTTATTTTATTTCTCCAAGCATTTGTTAAGCATGCATTGATATTATTTCAAGTACAGAAAGCTACATGAAGCACAATTACTACTTTCAGACTACTCTAACTTAAAAACACTTATTTTAATTCAAAGTAATATCTTCATAAAGGTATGGTTAAAATGTTACAGGTCAAAAAAATGAGGTAGAATATATTACTATTTAGAATGGAGCTAAGTGATACTATTGTGTCAAAGTATATGTCATAAAATATAACTCTCATTGTAACAGAAATGGCAGAGATGCTTGGCTAAAACACACCAACAGTGGCAGAGACAAATAGCAAAACTCTCACCCAGTCACAATCTCATTTGCACATTACTGTGGTCAATGGACCAGAACTGGGCATCCTACTGAGACCACAAATTGGAGAACTATGGACCCCATCCTTGAGCTTGAGCAGAAGAGTATGCCTGCCTTTAAGATGTATCCCCTGCAGGCACTTGAGGACTAATACTAAATTCTGAGTATATTCCAGAGATATGACAAAAAATTGACAAGGAGCAAACTGATAAACTACCATCTGATCGAAAGAAGAGCCACAAACATAAAAGAGGACTCACAGATGACAAGATGGAGGAGGAGATTATCCAATAACCACATAGCCTTGAAGGTCCCACTAAACCTGAGACAGGGAGCCTCTTCTCCAAGAGGTCTCACTAGAGCTCTGTCTCTTGCTCCTTTGTTTTAATAAACGACAGTGTTCCCACTGACAATAGCTGTCTTGAGTTCTCTCTGCATTCTCAAGAGCTGACTATTGTGCATCAGTAAAATAATGGCATGGATAGGAGCTTGTCACATGGCATATGAGACAAAATAGAAAAAGGAAAAAGCAATACTGGGGAAATGAGCATTTGCAAAACTCTGAAAATTTTAGTGTGGAGTGCAGTGTATTGGTTCAAGATAGCTGCCTTTGGAGTGGAAAAGGAACATTGAAATAGGTACATTAAACTGTGATGAAAAATCTAAACATTTTGTTGGTATGTAACAACATAGGAGTTATATTAGCAAGTCTATATATTTTAAAAACATTTCTATGATAGCCACATAGGGGATAAAGTTGAAAAGAGACTGTACACAAGGATAACATTGCTAGACCATTGTAATAACCCAGGGCAGCAATGGTCTCATATAAAATATTTCTGTAAAGGGTCAAATAGTAAATTATTTTGGCTGTCTTTATTCAAATCTGTTTTTATAGAACAAAGCAATCATATACAATATGTTAATGAATGAACATGCCATTGTTTTAATGAAACTATTTATGAATACTGAAATTTGAATTTATCAATTTGACAAGCCATTATTTAAAATAAAAACAGATTTTTTTTTTTTTTAACTTAAGGGCTACACAAAAAGAGTTGGCAGGCAGATTTCACCTGGGACTTAAAGTTTTCTAGTCCCTAAGTCTCCACCAAACTTACTAGTAATGAAGGGCAGCGAGATTGTAGGTTGATTTTGAAAGGTACACTTGGCAGAATTCAGTGAACAATTGAATGAAGGTCATGATTAAAGGATGCCCAGGATGATTTCAAATTCTCTCTTAGATTACAGGTAGCTGGTGACAGTAAATGAGATATAGTACGAGAGGGCAGTCTTTTTATAAAGCATGGGGGGAAGAAGATGAGGTTTAGTTATTATGGTCACCTATATTTTTACACTTGTAAAATAGTTATTTTTTTTTGTATTGACCTAAAATAAAATACACATATTTAGAGTGCACAATCGGATGAGTTTTAACATATGTATACATCTGTGGAACTATTACCACAACCAAGATAATCTCTCTCTTAGTAAATGTTTTTCCTCTCTCCTTTGTAATCTTTCCTGTTTTCTCCTACTGCTATCCTGCTTACACAGGCAGTCACTGATATATTTTGCCTTTTCTAGAATTTTACACAATTGGAATTATAAAATATGTATATTTTGGTCTTGTTTCTTTTATCAGCATAAGCATTTTGATATTAGCCATATTGTCTTGTGTATTATAGTCAATTGTTTTTTCTGCTAAGTTCCCATTACATGTTTAATGGCAAAAAATGATTTATCATTCATTCAATTGGTGATGAATTGGCGTAGGAATTGTCTCTAGTTTTGTTTGTTAGTAAGCACAGCTGTTACATCCATGTGTGCAGAAGTCTGTGTGTGGAATGATGCCCTCTTTTCTCTTGGGAAATGCGTTCTGCTGTTTATCATTCCCACCAGCAGTTTATGAAAATTCCAGTACCTCCATATAGTTGACATATGACAATGCTTTCTATAGTCTTTGTTGGTTTATATTAAGTACACACTTCCAGTTGTTGTATTGTTATCTCGTTGTGGTTTCAATTCACATCTCTTTAGTTACAATAACCTTGAGATTCCTGTGTATTATCTGAATAGAAATACCCAGCAGTTGAATGGAAATGTAAAATTAAGTTCAGGGGAAAATTTGCATCTGGGGATACAGATTCTAGCCACTAAAAGGATATCAAGTTTATGACCTTTAGCCATTTGATAAAAATGACTAAGTTTTGGGCCTCCCTGGTGGCGCAGCGGTTAAGCACTGCGCTGTGGAGCTGTCAGCAGTTGTGACTTGAGTTCGGCCCCCAGCCAGGAAGATTCCCATATGGCACGGCAGACCTCTCCTGCCTCACCCATTGTTCCTCTCAGCAGTGTGTTTCCGTGCATCTGCCTGTTCTGCTCCCCACTCTGTCTCTGGTGAACCCTCTTGCCGTCCCATGCCTCTGGCCTGTACCCCAGCTTGTATGCATAAATAATAAATCTTAAAAAAAATGACTAAGTTTCAGTTCACCAAGTTTGCTCAACATTCATGAATTTGTGGTATTTATAATATGATTGCTTTCTTTTAGGAAATATCATTACTTAGTATTCTTTTCTTACTTATTTCACCCATTATTTCCCTTTTATTTGAGAAGCAGAGCTTGTGGTCTGGTCACAGATTTGAGAATATTAACAATTTCATTTTGAGACTTGGAATTTTCAGTACTAAATAGCAAGAGTCAGCTGAAAAACATTTTTTAAATTTAATCACATTTATATTCTTAGCACAAAGAGTAACTGACATCTTTAAGAGAAAAGCACTAAGGAAATATATTGTACTGAACACAATTTCTTTATATGAAGGCAAGATTTGAGATTCTGGAACACAAAAATAGCTAATAACAAGTGAAATAATTTTTCTTTGATCTTGTTACTCAAAAGGCTGAAATATGCCTACTGCTCAGAAAGATGGTATTCTATTGTTCCAGAAGTAGTGTTTCATTTTCAGTTTTTCCTTTCACATTCATGTGAAAGGTATAGAAAAAAAATGAATGATAAAAAGTTCAATCTGTATAAGTAAGGGCTTTCATTAACAGAGAAAGTTGAAAACAACTATAAAATTTTGAGAACCTATAGTTTAGAACTAGCAGTTATGCTGCATTCCCAGTATTTTGTACACATTCTTTATTCTTTAATTCAAATTGAACACACAGTTCAAGCCTAGCAAGTGAGTGATTGAGCTAAAACGACTTTTAAAATGCTTAATGATTTTTGCTTCTTTCTGCATTTAAGTTTTAGACACACTTTTAGAGTGTAAAAATGTGGTAAGATGTAATTTCTTCCAATATCCTAAGATTGAGGGTATAATCTGGAGGTCCAGAACAAAATATAAACTTTTGCAAATGTATAACAGAGTCAGTTAAATGGCCCATAGATTTCTCACATTTGAGAAGGTTTTAAATGTGTCTGGATTTCGAGACTGAAGGAAATTTGCTTTTTAAATAAAATGAAATTATTTCAAACTTACAGAAATGTGTATGTACAAAGAACTTTTTTCCTGAATCACTTCAAAATGAGTTGCCAAGTTGGTACAATATCAGTCCTGAAAATGTTAGTATTTATTTCCTATGAAGAGGCAATGTTCCTATGTAATCAAAACACAGCAAATAAAATCAGACAACACTGATACAGTACTTCTAGATCACACTCAGACCCCATGCAACGTTTATTAATTGTCCTAATTATGTCCTTTACAGCCAAGACATCCAGTTCAGAATCCCACATTGCATTGTTTCCAAGTCTCTTTAGTCTATTTGTATTTGAAATACTTCCTTACTCTCGCTTAGACATTGGTGAACTGAATACATCTGAAGATTATCGGGCAGATATTTTGTAGACTGTTCCAATCAAGATATATTTAATGTGCTTCATGATGAAGTCAGGTTATGCATCATTGCAGGACTCTGGCAGATTGATATGTGCACTTGCTGCCTGCTCTCAGGTTGTACAAAGTTTCAGTTTGTATCATTAAAGATGATATTCAGGTTGACTCCTTAACTGGAGTGTCTGCACAGTTATTTTTTTTCCTCTGTAAATAACTATTTTAAGAGAGATTATTTAAATTTTTGTTAATAATCTGTTCCACAGCAAATAAAAAAAATAATTTGCTTGTATCACTTCAGAATAATGGCTATTTCATTTAAGAGAGTATAGTCACTTATTTCTCTTATTTTGTTAGTTTTTTTTTTATTTTATTGAGGTATTTGTTTTATCATGCTGTATGTGAGATTGAGAAGTACAGGATCACACTCTTCAGATATATGTCACCAGCCACTCCCTTTGATACTCAAATTGCTCTCTGATTGCCCAATGACAACTAATCAGTGATGGCTTCTGTATCTTTTTGATCTACCGCCATCATTCTTTGATCACATCTTCACTTTCTAGCACATGTTCAGATTCCTTCTATACATCCTTTACTCCAGTTCTAGAAGAGGTTATTTCTACAAAGATCCCTGTTTCTTTAGGCTGAGAAAGAGTAGGGAGAGGTCCAATTATTGGCTCTAGGATTTCTCAATGATATTACACTAATGCTTTTTCTAGACTTTTTCAGTGGAGAAAATTATGGAATTCACATACACACAAATACACATTTAAACACACACAGACACTTTCTCTAGCTTGTTACCTAGTTTTTTTCTATCTAGCGATCCATCTACCAATCTCATCTCTCTAATCTCCATTAATATGCACTGATCTTCAAGTCTACTAACTAGTGTTTATATACCATATCTCCATATGCATAACTTCTCCAACAGTGAGAAAATTGACCCCCTTCATTCCTGTTATATTTGGCCAAACCTCCTATCAACATCTTCCCATCATCATGTCATACTCTCCTCACTCAGACTCCATTTCCCCTATATCCCTTGCATAAGTGGCCTCCTCACACTAGAGTCTGACACTCCATGAAAACCTGCCACCCCAAAAGTCCTCATTCTGACTAAGCATTGAAATCATGTTTCAGAATTTCTCTGTGTGGGTGGCACATTCACCCTGCTGAAGCCCCCAAATCATGTGTCAGAGAGCCCTTCTACATGAATGTCCTTTTTACCCCACCTGAGTTGCAGTAACCCATGTGGGACCTTCTTGTGGATGCCCATATGGACACCCATTCAATATCAGGTCCTTTGGGCTTTAAATACCCTCATAGGTTCCCTGTTTTCCTGGGAAATTCTGACCTCGGTCAGACTACTTAATGGCTTCTTTCACTTGGTATCATGCATTTAAGTTTTTTCCATGAGTTTTCATGGCCTGAAAGAGCATTTATTTTTAGCACTGAATAATAGTTCATTGTCAGATAGCATAGATTATTCATTCATCTATTAAAAGATAGTTTCAGATGTTTAATTTACTTTTAATATTATGTTTGCTTATATTTTCAAAAATAAATACTCTATAAAATGTTGATTTCTTGGCATCATCAATTACAGGGATGCATGATTTGAGGTTTTGGTCTTAATAATTCTAAGTGTGTTATACTTTCTCTGTCTTACGGAAATTTAATGACATGATAAATAAGAAGTATAGATATGTAGAGTCAGATCAACTTATATCTGAGTATTTCTTTGCAACAAGTTCTGGGACCTTGAAATGTACTTACCTTTCTCAGCTTTGTTTTTGGATTAATTGTCATCAGGAAACAATAAACTTGATAAGCCTTATCCCAAAATGTTGAGGGTCATCATAATACCATTCCTATTGATTTTCAGGCTTAACCTTAAATCCCAATTCTAATTGCATCCTTATACCCAACTTTATTTCTAGTTCTATTAAATTAGATTTACCTCTGCGTATCCATACATCCATACAGCCACCTTTTCCATGCATCTTATTTTTCAAACATCTGTGGACATGACATGGACATGGACACTGTTTTCCATCCTAAGTTGCAGAGGGGGGGAGACACAGCATAATGAGAAAGGCAGTATATAGTGGTATGTCTAGAAATGCTAGGATGCCACAGGAAAGGCATTAATCCATCTAGAAGATACTCTGAGAGTCTTCTTGGACAATTATTTGGTCAGGGCAGGAGTAGGAGATGAGCAAGAAAATAGCATAAGAATAAGACTTGTATCTGAGTGACAAGCAGGCCATTACATCTTGTGCTCTGTCTTGATCTAGATGACTTGCCTGGCATCTTAGTCTTTCTAGCTCTTGGAACCTTCTTTGTCTGATGGAGCTTCCTATAAATATATGTTCTATACACTATACCAGCCTATTATTCTACTCGGTTCTAAATACTGAGAAAAATCTGCCAGATTGTCTATTATGTTGCCCTGGTTGGACATGTCTGTGATCTCTAGCATACCTTTCAGGTGCTAGCTATGAAACATCTTATTTTGATCTGTTTCTTTCAGATCTTGATCTTTTTGTATCTCCTCCTTAATGCTGATGTTCATTCATTGGAATAATTCCAAGTTTTGCAGTAGTATTTGTTAACATATTTTATAAAACTCAGAACTGTTTCAGATTTCAGATTCTGAAGAAGTCTTATAGTGTTCATTTATTGATTGGAATAATTCATATTGACTGAATAATCTTTAGTGCAGAGATCCATGGTGAAAAAGAAGGAAGGAAAAAACTGGAGAAAAATATAGCTGGATTTCAATTAAATGCTAAGTGAAGTTAAAAGGGAAGTAGACACATCTGATTAAAGGTAGGGAGAAATAAGTTAAAATGAGTACATCCTCAAGTTTTGACCCCTCTGGTTAAACTCTGATCAACTGTCTCATTTAGCATAATGATTTCCTCTTTGGAAACTCCTTGAGGCCAAGTGATTCTTAGTTCACGATTAGCATATCTTAGCATCTAGCTCTAAACTGAGCCCAATAAACGATTATCTGTTGATTTCTTTTTCTGATATCTAATATTCATCACCATAGCTAGGTTAAAATATATCATTTCAGGACAACTCTGTGATATAAATACAGCTTCGAACGCTTATCCCCTTGTGATATAGCAATCATTTGCATCTTCTTCCTAAACATTGTTGCTTTTAAGAATTTTGTCCTTACTCCTACTTCTCAGCTTAGAGAATCCTTAGCATAAACTGTCAGCACTTATAGTAATAGCTGCAAATACGACATTCTTGTTTTCATATTAGTTAACAGTTCACAAACTGTTGTCATGCCAAATAATATATATAAATCCTATGTGTTGTTCAAAGAGATTAGTATTGTTTGATTTAAAAGTAAGGAAACAGTCTTAGTAAATGCCAGTGGTTTCCCCCAAGGCCTCCCAGTGAGTTTAAATCAAAACATGATATAGACTTTCAATTCAAAAATCCCAATCTAGTTCTCTATAAAATGTGTCTCATACTTTTGTACTTGTATTAACATTTTTTTTCAAATTTAAGAAAAAATTTTTCCTCTGAACCTAATCTGTCTCTTCTGTTTAGCATATAACTCTACATACACAGTTTCTGGGACACACATTAGTCTACTAACTTATCAGTACCATACAAAGCAAAAAACAAACAAACAAGTAATTCACGAAAAGGTCTGAACCTAGACTAAGCAAAAGAAAATATATCCAGTGATTTTAGCCATGTCTTTCCTCCACCCTTTTCTTATTTTCTGTTACAGAATATAAACAACAGATACTTTACTATCAATATGGAGACCACCGAGGCACTCCTACATTATTCAGTTCTAACCGCAGTGGCTTCCAAGGGGAAAATAAATACCTTGACTGAGGCTTCACTGGTCTGTATCGCATGCACAAGCATGAAGGATTTCTTTGCTATCAAGCTTTTAGTTGGGAGCAAAATCCCCCTGCTGAGCCCTATTGCTCACTGCAACACTTAAGATATGATTTGGTGCATGGACTCTTAGGTGCCTCTGAGCTGGTACCTTTTCTTCCATGTGCCTAAAGCCCAGGGAGGCACAAGAAACGAGATTCTTGATTATCAGTAG